>BLKR01000043.1:207409-399909 GCA_011170035.1 Teleogryllus occipitalis | reverse complement strand
ATTAGTAGTAGTAGTAGTAGTAGTAGTAGTAGTAGTTGTAGTAGTAGTAGTAGTAGTAGTAGTAGTAGTAGTAGTAGTAGTGGGAGTGGAGGTGGTGATGGTAGTGGTGGTAGTGGAGGTGGTAGTGGTGGTGGTGGTGATGGTAATTTTAGCAGTGGTAGTGGTAGTTTTAGTAGTGGTAGTGGTAGTTTTAGTAATGATAGTAGTGGTAGCGGTAGCGGTACTTGCGTAGAGTATTCTAACTCGTTGGCAGTGACGATTTGTTAAGAATGTCCAACGACTCGGTTAGGCTCCGACCTTTAGTCAACGCGTTTAATATAAAACATCCTTGACTCTGTTCAACTCATTTTATACTAAAGTACTCTTTTGGTAAACACTTTTAACTTGAATTTTTGACGCTTCTCTCCTCAAAGGATTGATCTAGGCATCTTTGCTATTTACATTAAACATCCGTGAATAACGCGTAAACTTCAGAGCATTTTATGCGAAAGTACATTTTTGCCCGGCGCTAATTTGACATTTTGATGCTTTGTTGGGTGTGTCGAAGTTGGGTGATGAGGTTCTTTCTTTTAGCCTTCGCATTCTTTAGCCAGATCAATGCATAATTTACAATTGTCATTTCAAATACATAAACTAATGCCCTACTTTTCATCTCTCGTTTGTCGCTATCGTTCATCAATCTTTTTCGGTTTCGGAGTAAACTCCTTACGAGACGTCATGGTATCAGTGTAAAATATTACACCCTTCAATAAGTGATAATACGATTACGATGAAACGTTTATAATAATTTTTAACTAGTGGTGCTACAAAATGGCACAGACTTTCTCGTACTAGTTAGTTTTCTAATTTCTTTTGTCTGGGCTAGCTTTTCGGACTTGCGGCATACTCTTGCCAGTTGCCATCAATCACCGCCCAAAGTAATTTTAATTTTGTAATATGTAACTTACGAGACGAGTACAACGTTCTCAATCGTTTCGACGGGTCACTTATGAGTAATTTTCTAAAGAATGATGACCGAAGCGTCAAGAGCATTCTAAAAAGGGGCCCAACTTTTGAGCAACATTGTCAGTGTGCCCTAGAGTTTCATCGACAATGATCGAGATGTTCCCTGATTCTCCAAGACGATTTTTTGGGTCCTCAAACAAATTACTTATTGACGCATTTATAACAAGGCAATTTGCAGCATACCATTCACAAATCTTGTTTATATCAGTATTCAATATGCCTTACGCTGAGAATGCATCTTCAGGATAAAATGATAGAAGATTTTTTTCTCTTCACTGTAAGTTAGAATTGAAAATGAAATGCCGTGTCTAAGCAATCCAGCTACATAAGGATTGCAATCTGTTGATCCAAGAATTGACCCTTATGGCCCTCCAGATCTAACCCTCAGATACTCGCGCTATGTTTTGTCATGCAAGTTTCCGCCTATTTTGTGAGAAAAATGAACTCTGTATGGCTTGAATCATATTTGAATATAATTTTTATTTAGTTTCATTTGAAATATGTACATATAATAGTATTAATAAAATAATAATAATAAAATTTATAAATAATAATAATATAAATTCTAGCATATTTGTCTTCAGAACAATTTTTGTATTTAATGCCTTTAAGGCTAAATGCACCGAAAAATACTTATAGGAAAAATCAATAGATCGCAGCACTATCACACGGAATTTACTAGATCGATAACGTCTGAACAAATTGTCCGATTTTCTATCTGTAGACGGCGTTGGACTCCTTTTTAAAATAGAATTCACGCTACGATGCCGTTTTTTCAAAAAATATTTCCAAAAAAATTTAAAATGATTTCTCATAGTTCGGGGAAGAAATTAAAAAATATGGGACTTTCTTCCTGAATCCAACGCCGTGTCAATCATGCAAATCGGATGAATAGGAGCGGCGTAAAGTGAAATTTCGGAAAAAGTACCTGATCCCCCCAGTTGCGTCACCCGAACCTTGTGGGGGATCCCTCGACGCGGCCGAACGGTTAAACCCGGCGGCCTGCGGCCTAGGGCCCGGTGCCTAGAGTAACAACCTGCTCCATGGTTTCACAATGGGCAAAGAGAATCAGACCTGTAGAGATATTTCAAGATTTTCACCGTGAAATATAAAGATGGAGTCTCACAATTGTTATAAATCTTGGAAACTCAGTCATCGAAGTGAAGATTCAAAGGATTATATAGTACGAGTATATACACCTTACCTTCGATTCCTCTCCATTCGCGTGATTATTATTATTATTATTATTATTATTATTATTATTATTATTATTATTATTATTATTATTATTATTATTATTATTAATAAATAATAATAATTATTATTAATAAATTAATATTAATAATTATTAATAATAATAATTAATAATAATAATAATAATAATAAAGTCCTAATGTTTCGTTCTTTTCAAGTATTATATTTCTCTGCTAAGAGAGCAAAGGATAAAAGTCAGAGAACTCAGCAGGGTATTCCAGCGTAGACCAAGACAAGATAAACAAAAGTTTCTTCAAGAAATATAGCACGTCACACGCAGTTTTTAAGTTTTTTTACGTTAAATAAATAAATAAAAAAAAGAAAAATGCAAAGAAGTGGAAGAACATAACAACAAAAGGAGACCTAAAGAAATGTTCCAGGTCATTCGAAATATGACCAGAGATTGTAAACTGGCAATGAGGAATAGGCAGGGACCGAAAAGGTATCAGATACCGGTAAAATACCGGCATTTTACATACCTTTTTCAAATACCTATGTTTTTTTATACCGGTAAAATACCTCTATAGGACGTCTATAACGGTATGGACGTCCATAAAGGTTATAAGGGTATTATACCTGTATTTTCAATGAAAAACAATAGCTTACCATTCATAAATATCGACTAAATAAGTTATTTTAGTTAATAATATCTCAGAAAATGTTTATTAAACTAATATACTTTTATAATTGTTATTTATTGTTTGAATAACTATTTTGTTCATATATAATACTCGGTTACTAATAATTAACGAAACGCGAATGATTCCACTAATTCTTATATAGTAAATATAATCTCCACTTCTTCACTGCACAATGTTCTCGCCCACTGAAAACTGCTCACCGCCCTCTTCCTACGCTTGGGCATATCGAATTGCCCTAGTGTAGCACGCAGCCCGCCGAAGAACGCGGCGAGATGTCTGCAGAGGTCAGAAAAGTCACGCTATCAGAACAGCAGTGTGCCAGAGATGCGACCCTGCTTCCAGCTCAGAAGGGTGACTACACTTGAGCGCGTGCCCTGGCGGCGCTGGGCTTGGATAGAAAGGAGCGCGAAATGAGGAGCAAACATTCAAAACGTGACATGTCCACTTTACTCCTTTTCGAGAAAACGCCAAAATGTTATGTCATGAAAATTATGCAGATGTTTTATTTGTACTTAATTCTGAATTATGTAATAATGATAGCTAAATATATTATTAATATAAAATTTAAATATTCTATGAACTTACATTTAAAGAAAACAATATTTATGTCAACTGGTAAAAAGGGAAGCCTGAACATCAACGGAGAAGTGATATACATGGCAGGTGAAGTTAAATACTTATGAATTACAATAACCAATTCTGGATACTGTACAGAAAATCTAAAGAGAGGAATAATTTTAGAAAAAGCAGCGGAAAGAAAATTACACAAATTCATAAAATATGCAGGCATATCAAGAGATTGATTTCTAAAATTTTAGGTCCCGGAACGTGCTCAAAATTATTTATTAATTTAATAGAAATAATTATATATTTATAATATAATGTAATAATTATCAGCGAGATACAGGAACGCCGTTCCGTCGTGTTCCGTCAGAAATCAAGCCTTGCGTAAGACCAAAATCCAAATAATCGAGAAAATGGTATTTCTAGTCCTGTTGTGTGGGTGTAAAAGCTGAACATTGAGATAGGCCGAAAAAAGGAAGATGCTTTTGAAGTATGGACACGGAAGAAAATATTAAACGTACAATGGGAGGGCAAAAAGATAAATGCCGAAATTTTGAAAAGAAAACAGAACTTTCTCTAAAAGTCAAAGCCAAAAATTGGAAAATAAAATATTTTGGACATACTATGAGTCGAACAAAATCTCTAGAAAAGGATATTATGCTTGGAATGATAGAATGAAGCGGAAGAAAAGGGTGTTAGTGGCACAATTGAATAACTAATACACAATATCACAAACAAAAGGAAAATGGCAGTTCGAGTCCGAGTGAGCAATGAACAAATTGCTAGCATCCTATTGCTGTGTATATCCAGATAAGTCTAACAAGGGATGGCTTGCGATCTATGTTCTAGTACTATTTCTCTGCGCGTTCAGACCCGCCAAGAATTGGGACCTGCAGATGAAAGGAGAGATGCTCACAGCCGCTGCTTGACCGGGATTGGAGCCGACAAATAGACATCATCGCACTGAACAGTGTGTTTGATACCCGTCTTTCATGCGTACATTCTGCCATTATTAAGGAAGAACTCGCTGAATTATCGTCGCGTCCCCTCCCAGTTTCGGATAGCAAGAAAAGCGAAGGAATGATGCTCAAGTAATACAAATGCAAATATCAATGTTCAAAATTAAAACATCTTTCAAAAACCTGGTTTAGAAACATCGATCAAGTTCGTGCGGAAGATAATTTGTTTTGACAGTGGCCGTGATTGTTAATTTATAATTACGATTTAGACAAAACGGCAAAAGAAAGTAAAAAGAATAACAGCGAAACTAAGCCTGAAAACTATCGCCCAGGGTCATCTTATGGAGTCACAACTTCCTCAAATGGGTACAGGAAGTTGGGCGAGAGACCTTACACCTAGAGTGCTTGCGTTGGCCGCCTCTCTGCGTACGGTAGGACATGCGTAGGAAATACCAGAAAAATTGGGTCATTTCTTGGGCTGAAGATAGTCTCGCTTTATTCGAACACATGTATTGACAGTGGTATAATGCAATATTATTTCATATTTTAACTTTTTTATAAAATTGTGATTATCGGTTCTTTTCATTCACAACAACTCATCAAGCACATCGATAATAAACATCAGGCTTTATAAATGTTTCATTTTTTTACGAAATATTTTCATGTGTCTATAGAAAATCTATGTTTTGAAAATAGCAACATCAATGTTGCATCCATATTCTCGACACCTAGATGAGGATCGCCGATTTAGTACGTTTGCATTCTGATTCCCTAATATGAGGTTTATCAGTGACTGCTATGCTACGTTTTACTAGTAGTATATAAATCTTATAAATTGAATTGCTACCCGATTAAATGTTACTGATAAGCGTTTACGATGTTTAGAAAAATGGTATCTTAATGTAGAAATGTAAAAGTTGCCGAACTTTATAACAAAACATAATTTTTCCCCCTCATAGACGGATATTCCTCTTCTAGTGTGGTGTTCCTGTCTAAGGGTTAAAGTTGTATTGCTTTCATGACAATTTAATGCATTAAAAAATACATATATATGTCACAATACAATGATTTACACTACATCCTTTTATGTTATCATTTACGTAGTTTGTATCAAAATGACGCGCCGGGAATTACTTATTTCAATCTTATTTATTTATTTTACGTCAAAAAAACAGTTAGAAACTGCGTATGACGTGCTATGGGGAAAAGTGAATTGTGTGCACATTTTCAAAATTCTGTGATCCCTACATTAAGTCATATACTACTTAAATTTTGAATTTTTGAAAGGGAGAAAAAAACTCCCATGTAATAAAATCTATTTTCAAGGATAAACAAGCAATAAATTTTGAATTTTGAAAGGGAGAAAAAAAACAAAAAAACTCCCATGTAAAAAAAATCTATTTTCAAGGGTGAATAAGCAATAAATTTTGAATTTTGAAAGGGAGAAAAAAACAACAAAAAAACTCCCATGTAATAAAATCTATTTTCAACATAAATAAGCAATAAATTTTGGCTCTTATTACTTCCTGCCGCGACAACATGGACACGATAATTTGAATAATTGTATTTCCCACTGAATTCTAGAAGACGTGCACAGAAAATGAAGTTACATTTATGTCCAGAAGCAAAACAAGGGGCCATCTCAGCATTTGCTCAATGGATCAGGGAAACTGGACGAAAAACCTGATCGAGATGGGGGTCATTGACCCGGAAGCTGTTGTACAATAGTTGTTACAGGTTGTTTATACTCATTTATACAGTCCAAATGGTAAATAATGCATTATGTATCATTGTTAAAATTAATGTTACTTTTCTTGTGATGCTCAGTATAGTCTCTAATTGTATAGAAACAGTTATGCAGCAGAAACGATTTCACTTGGGATTTAAACTTTTCTATTGAATTTGATCGTTTAATGTCATCTGGCAAAGTGTTGTAAAATAATGTACATGTATTGTATGTGAATTTTTTGTAATGAGCTGTTGATACTGTCACCTGATGAATATGATTTCTACGTCGAGTGTTATAGTAATAGACTTCGGCATTTTCTGAAAAATATTCCCGCCCTTGAGCAAGTCATTTTTTACAAAAACCACTGATTCGTAAATAAAAAGACACGGTAATGGTAGAATTCCTAGATTAATGAAGAGAGGCTTACATGAATCACGTGGGTGGGATTTGGTTATTATTCGTACAATTCGTTTTTGTAATCTAAAAGTCTGGAGCTATAAGATGTATTTCCCCAGAATATTATGCCATATCTCAGGCGGGAATGAACATTCGCGAAGTATACACAACGAGCAGAATGAAGGCTGACTGAATTTGCAAGAATTCTGAACGCGTAGCATAATGAACTTAATTTTGTGTTCAATTCATTTAAATGGACGTTCCATTTAAGGTTTGACTGAATTGAGAGACCTAAAAATTTTGTTGCCTTAACATCAGTCAATGGTACACTGTTCATTTTCAATGGAGCACAGAATTGTTTATTTGAAATGGAAAACTGCATTAAAACCGTTTTCTTTTCGTTTACTATTAATTTGTTATTTCGGAACCAATTTGAAACATCTGATATTGTACTATTTACGGTTTCTTTATTGCAAAGGATGTTCGTATCATCCGCAAAGAGAACCGTTCTTCCGTTTCGAATCGCCGAGGGCATATCGTTTACGTAAAGTAGGAACAGAATAGGGCCTAAAATCGATCCTTGAGGAACTCCACATGGAATGGGCAAAGAGTGGGAAAGGTGCGTACGTAATGTTCCATCAGTCCAGTAAGGTATTTCAACTCTCTGAGATCGTTGTTTAAGGTACGAACATAACCAATCTAGAGCAATACCACGAATTCCATATGAAGGTAATTTGGAAAGTAAAATGTCATGATCAATGACGTCAAAAGCTTTTGAGAGATCTAAAAATAATCCAATAGGTGCCTCCTTTTGATCCAATGATGAGGCGACATCTTTAAGAAAAGAAAATATAGCTGTTTCTGTTGATTTTGATTTTCTAAATCCATGTTGGCAATCTGAAAGCGCGTCGTGTTTAGTGAGAAAGGTTTCCATTCGTACGTAAAAAAGTCTCTCTAATATTTTTGAAAAAACTGATAGAAGAGAAATGGGCCGATAATTTTGAATTTCATTTTTGTTGCCTTTTTTGAAAAGCGGCTTAATTTTAGCTGTTTTGAAAATATCTGGAAACGTTCCAGTGCATAAAGATGCATTAAATATGTGAGTTAACGGGTGTATAATGGCATACGCACAAGTCTTTAAATCTTCAAGTTTATACAAATATAACAGAATCATTTTATATCAATATAACTTACTAAATAACTCACGATTCTTAATATTAGATTTTAATGTTTGTTACAGTGTTGGATTCAGGATGCATCTCGCCTGCGCGCTATTTTACCACTTCTTCAATTTTGTCCGAAAGTACGAAAACAGTTTTAAAATTTTACTTGGGAAAACAGATTCATCAGGTGAAGTCTATCAAGGAGACAAACGCCGTTTTGAGATCAAAAATCGAGTCGCATGATAAAAGAGCTCGTGCGTAATTTCGGCTCATTCTTTCTGGTACTGGAATGATAACGGAAGATCTTAGAAGTAAAATGTATGTAAAATAAGATGTTAGGCCATGGAATATTGGTGATATCTACACAAATTAGTTCAATTTTCTTTTGGAAATCAGTTTCCAAATCGGAATCGATATTTTGAGTAGTGCCTCAAATAACTTTTTGATGGTATGAAGACGGAAATATGTGAACAAGATATATAGTTTTATACGACTATTACAGATGATATGGGACCGTTTGGTTGTGTTACAGCATCACTAGTTTGATAAGTAGAGAAAAATATATTGAGACTGAATGGGACGAAAGCTTAAACTGACTGCCCAGCTTGCCTGTCTGAAAGTTCGGCCTCGCGCGCCGCTGGCCGCCGGGTTTGGCCGTTCGGCCGCGTCGAGGGAGGGCCCAGAAGGGTTGGGGTGAAGCAAGGGGAGCGGGAAGGGGGAGGGAGATCAGGTATTTTTTTCCGAAATTTCACTTTACGCCGCTCCTATTCAACCGATTTGCATGATTGACACGGCGTTGGATTCAGGAAGCACGTCGTCATCGCGCTATAAGCCCACATTTTTTAATTTCTTCCCGGAACTATGAAAATCATTTTAAATTTTTTTTGCAATTTTTTTTGAAAAAACGGCATCGTAGCGTGAATTCTATTTTAAAAAGAAGTCCAACGCCGTTTACAGATCGAAAATCGGACAATTTGTTCAGACGTTATCGGTCTAGTAAATTTTGCTTATTTTGGTGCTGCCACGTGGTGGCGACAAATTGAACTAGTGTCGGTACATTTAGCCTTAAGAAATGTTCGTTGCTTGCAAATTTGTAGCAGCAGTTAGTAGTAAGTGTTATAGTAATTGTAGTAGGGAGTATTTTGCTCTCCCGCAAATGTGACAGTAATTTATAAATTTTGTTGGGTAATTCTTGATTATCATGACTTTCGGTTTTTGTAAATTTGCTGACAAGCGGCATTTTAATCCACTTTATAACCTTTTCTTTGCCAAAGAAATCATCTCTATACTTTAAATAGCTGCTTGGATAATCACTAGCATAATGAAGCTCAGGACACGTGTCATGTTCACTCCCGGCTACTACTTCCTTCTCAGAATCACTTGCAGTATCGCAAATTTCGTCTTTTGACTATACCTCGTGTACTCACGTATCTGCTTTTCCGATAAACTATTCATCTCTATATTGTTCGTAATGTAAAACAAAATAAATTATTTTGATTACATCAATAAATAAAATAATTCCTGTGATTATCAAAAGAAAACGGAAACTCACATTGGTACCCGCGCGGTGTAGAAAGTACACCAACGGACACTTTCCAAGGAAATACAATTGTCTAACCACCGCAGTAAATCTTACGCAACCGAGTATCGAGGAGTAAGCAGCTGAATGCTATCTGAGAGGTTAGGTCAAATGTCAGAATGCGTGCTGATGTCACCTAGGGCGAGAACAGTTCCAGTGGCGTACAAAGTACGCCAGCTTGAGTAACTAAGGGGTAAATTTAATTAAAAGCAAATAAAAAAGGCAGGGTGATTTTTTAACCTCTTCAAATAATATACATTTACACGGTTGTATAATACATTTTGTATGATGTTCTCTTAGTAGCTTTTGTAGAAATTTACGAATTAATTTTAATAACTATAAGATTTAACTTACGTAAGAAGGGTGCTTCATGTATATTTTTGATTGCGCATTCTGAAAAAGATTCAATTTTTTATTCGAAACTATGAAATCACTCCCACATCCCACGTTTTGAGTGTGATTCCATCCCCCTGAAGCGTTTGACCTCAGGTAAGAAAATTCGCGAAACTTAATTCTTAGTCATTAAGTACAAATCCGAAATTCGAAGTCACGTCGGAATGTTTCCTTGCATCATTAAGCTTCCTGGCTTCTGCCAATTGCTTCTAAAACTGCTACTTATTTTCAGATCAGTCGACGAAGTACTCTGGTGCATATTACTCATTGGAGCTTGTTCAATATCTAATTAAAAAGATTTACTCCCGAAGATTAGGTTGATGCGACAGCTCAGCACGGTGTATGGGTGCAATTTACTTGCAGGGCGCTGATGTATTTTCCTTCGGGAAAACACGAGCGAGCGGTTAAGCAGGGAAGTGGAAGAATACGGAAGGGCGCTTGGAAGACGAGAGGGGGACTTCAGAGCAGCGGAGGTGAGAGAGACGAAGGAGGGAAATGAGAAGGTAGGGGTGTACCATTTTCATGCTTCATGTGAAATGTTTTAAATGTTAATCATGAGATAGATTGGCTTGTCTGCGTCCTCCAGTTTCCGATCAATAAACGCTACATCCCATTTCACTTTCGGCAAAGGGGCCCAGAAAGTTCAGATACTGATCACATTTCTTCATGCCAGTCGCACATTTATAGCAGTTCCTTTAATTTCTTGTTCTAGGTTATTATTGAAAATAGAATATCAACCATATCAAAAATAGTAAATTTACAACGACCCAAATTATTTTTATTTTTATTATTATTATTTTTAAACCAGCTAAGATTAATCCATTCCTCAAAAAAGACAACAAAAATTAAATTCAAAATTATCGGCCTATTTCTCTTCTGTCAGTTTTTTCACAAATATTAGAGAAACCTTTTTACGTACGCATGGAAACCTTTCTCTGTAAACACAACGCCCTGAGGGTAGGAATCACAGAATTTTGAAAACGTGCACAGAATTCACTTCTCCCCATGACACGTCACACATAATTTTTAACTGTTCTAGACGTAAAATAAATAAAAATTCTTTCACAACCTTCAAAAATTCAGGAATTTAATTCACATTCTTTCCAGATTTAATTCTAAGGAACAGATTTCATTCAGAAATCTCCATTTATATTATTGTGGTTGTAGCAAGCCGCCGAAAATATTTTAAACTTTTGGAACATTTTGAAAAATCAGATTTCATAAAAAAATGCTACTTTAAGCGTACTTCGCTCTCTTCGATAAAAAAATAAAGAAAATATTTGAAGCAGTTTTTGAAAGTATATTTTTAATTGCGTTATTTCATGCAAAAATTACGAAAAAACCACACATATTTTCAAAAAATTGTACATGACTTTAGTTAAAGATCGAATTACTTAGAACACGTTTCATTAAGAAAAGAATTGTAATGAATCCGTAGTTAATGGCAAAACCTGCTAAAGGAAGAGACTGTTTAAGCAAGCTACAGAATATTTAACACTGATTAATACAGAAAGCCATGGCTGTCATGACGACGGATGTAATAGGTTCAAGAAGGTAATCAACAACCAGAAGTGGCCAGAACGTTGTCGTGAGCAGACGTAAGAAAGAAATTGTTTTGTTGTTTGGACACAAACGAAGAATTTGAACGTTTAAGAGCAATGTTATATTAGAACATTTCTCATTTCGCAAGATCAAACATACGAATGGAGAAATTGAACTTAAGAAAACGTTATAAAGGTATGATGGCTGAATTTTAATATCATTAAGGAAAGTTGAAAGTATTGGTATTGATAAACGAGAAAAGACACCGCAAAGTCAAAAATAAAAAGTTAAAAATAAATTTTCTACAATTCGGCAACGAAAATATCTGGTTTTTGAAACGTTAATCTCTCGCTTATTTAAATTTATTATTATTATTATTATTATTATTATTATTATTATTATTATTTCATATTTCAACTATTAATAGTTAAATTGTTGGGAAAGGATTCTGAAACTCAAGAAAGCGTGCGCAGATGATTTTCTCCCCCACACGTCACATACATTTTTGGACTGTTTTTTGACTAAATAAATAAATAAAAAGTTAGTGGAAAGCAGGATATTGAGAACGATGATCGGGTGTTTTTGATAAAAAGAAGGAAGAGAAGAAGGAAGAGAAGGAAGAGCTGTTTGAATTTTTTTTATAAAACGTAGACTAGTAGAACGGACTAACTCTAATTAATATATTTAGTGTGTTTCGTTTGTTTTTGTTCAGAGAATTTATTTGTTTGTTTCGTTCAAGTTACTATTTTATTAAATTTTATTACTTTTTTGTTAATATTCCATTTCAATTTAACTGTTATCAAGAAAACAAAATAGTAGATATTAGTAAATTTTAGTTGGTTCAGTTTCATCTGTTATTATTTTTTTGTTAATAAATTGTTATTTGGTTAAATGAACCTCTTATTTGCTTTTATTAATCATTATTACCAGTAAGGTCATTGTATTTTCATAATATACAGTGTACACTGCAAAATGGTAAGCCCTAGATATTTTTAATGACTCAGAAATGAAAAAGTTAAGTAAGGCAAGAAACGTTCTGATGGGAAACCCCTGTTCGGATAGAATCGACTTACTAATTCAGTTATAAATAGTTTAACATGCTACTATGGCAATTCTATTAGAAGCAATTCAGAATCAGTAAGTGACATGAGAACTGCTATTTGAGCCATAAGCCACCATAGAAGCTCCTGTGACACAAATTCTGTGCACTACTTCTCTCCCAGGAGAAGAAAACTTCTCTCCCAGGTGTCCTTGCCAGCGAGCAGCCAGTAATGGAACAGTGCAATCGTTCAAGCACAAAAACACTTGCTGCAGTGCCTGCTGCAGTTAAACCAGTTTTTTTTTTAAATTTTAGTGTCCACTGAACTTATTACAAGGTGCATGGGAGGGTATACACAAAACCCAAACGAGTCACTAAATTCTAAGATATGAAAGATTTGCCCTAAAACTGGCTTGTGTGGGAAGACAGTAGTGAAAATTGCAACTAATAATGCAGTTATTACATTTAATAGATTTAACGATGGCATGATGACAAGAATAAAAGTTCTGAGTGAGATGGGAATTGTTCCAGGAGAATTTTGTAAACGTGCAACACATCAGGTATATTTGACTACGTTAAAGTCTGCTGAGAAACTTTTTGTTACAGAGCACAAAAGAGGTAAGACAACACAGGAAGAGAGTTAAACTAGAAGTGACCCAGAAATCAACACATGAGGGAACATCTTATGCTGCAGGGGGATTGTGGGCTGCAATGAAAAGTATTGTAAGTAGTCATGTATCTTCATTGCTCATTTCCCGAAATTTAATTTTTCAAAACCACTTCTTTAATGAAAAAGAAACTATTGGTAAGATTTAACTAAAATTTGTTGTGCACGTTTTCTGCATTCATATCTACTAATATGACTATAATTATGCTTCTCTAATCAATTCTTTCTATGTAAAAATATTTTTAATGGGAAATATTCTCCGTCAATGTGTTCTATAAATTTAAGAAGTAGTTAAAAATAGTTTTAAACTGTCTAGAATGTTGATTGTAGTCATATTAATAGATGTGTTATGTAGCTTTGAAATAAAAGACACAGAACTTGAAAATCTTGGAAACTTTCTGATTTAACAAGGAAACGATGAGGTATTGCAGTGCCAACCAGTGTTATTATAAACAATTAAAATTTACATTTAAATATTACTTCCATGATTAAAAATATTATTTATAATATTTATTTCAACTCTACCATGATATACGAGTACAACAATTATATGTTGGTGATACTAGAAGTAAATACAAGCTACATAAATATTGGCTAAATTAGTTTTTAAAAAAGACACTGATCGGGTTCACTACACTTTACTGCACTACTCTACACTTTTTTGCTTTGAATTACACTGACCAGCACTTCACAGAACTTAGTTACTCATTTAACATCTATTACCCTCAGCTTGTTCTAACTTATTTCTAAACCTTCATACACTTAGAGGAAAGGTTTTGAAAGCTGCTGCGAGTAAACTGTTCCAGTCTCTAATTGCTCTGTTCCAAAATTAAAATTTCCCAATACCTAAATTTTGTTTCCTTGTTCGAATTTTGGGAATGTGATCGCTTCGGACGAAATAATTTGTTTTTTCTAGTCTAACCTAAATTTCCGTCCAAGCTGGTCGACCTACGTACGATTTATAAAGAGCGCAAAGCCTCACTCTTGTTCTCCTCGTTTCTAGAGGTTCCCATGACTTTTTTATTGCCTTAGTTCTATAGGTAAACTTTTTCGCTTTCCTCTTTATTCTGTCTAGATTTATCCGGTGCGTCTTTCTGTGCGAATCCCAACATGTCACTCCGTATTCCATGAGAGGGCGAGGCAGCGAAAGATACGCTAATTCTTTGGCGTTTGTAGAACTTTTCTTTAGAATTCGCATTAGAAAATGCACGGACTTCCACGTTTTTCTCACTACCTCATTTATATGCACCTCCCACCTTAATTTACTGTCTAGATGAATGACTAAATACTTGCATGATGCTATTCTTGGGATGATGACCTCACCTAAATGATAGTCTGGTTCCTAATAATTTCGTCCTCGCTCGAACGTTATTGCTACTATTACATACGTTATACTACTATTATATACGTATTTCAACGTTATTACTACATATGTTATATGTATTTACAATTTATGAGAGCAAGATATATACAATTTTCGACATCGTGGATCTACAATAGGAGTTTTCCTCTAGAAAACTCTGCACTTTCAATGCAGCATTACAATACTTTCTCTTTATTAGGTACATACACTACATATCCATGTAGGGGGCGAGAAAGTAACTAGTGGTGATATCACAGCATATATTTTCTCCCATTTTTGTAGATTTTTTAATTTTTTTAAATCCAGAGAGTTCAACGAAAATGGAACGTTTCTAAAAGCATACATTCCTTTATTCCAGAAAAAATCGAAAAAAAAAGAGATCAAAAATGGGGTCCACGCCAATCTTAAGTGTACTTCGCTCTTTTTGATAAGAAATTAAAGAAACAAATTGGAGCCGTTTCTGAAAAAACAATTAGCTCATATTGTTGTATTCGAAAATAAATGTAAAGAAAAAACTTGCTGCATTATTTCAAAGAAAGTGTTTAGAATTGCCTATATAATGCCAAATAAAGCAAAAACTACTCTTATATTCGAAAAATTCTACATTACAATATTTCAGTTCATGGAGAAAAAAAATCTTTAATAGCTGGAGTGCGAGTGGATAGCGAACGGGCCTCAAAGATTATCACTCCAATCTTATGTGAAACGGCCAAAGCCCTCCTGTGCCGTTTCACATAAGATACAGTGTTATTGTACTATGGGCGTTACTCATCGCGCGTCAAGGCAACATTCGAGTGCAGCGGCCTTAAAACTCGGCTTCTTTTTTTTATTAATTTTTGAAGAATTTACATAGCTCAGTAAAAATAACTATACATATGTATTTACAGATTTACATGCTAACCTTAAATATAATCTTACATACTATTACAAGGGGGAGGAAATCCATTTTCGGGTCCTCAGTCCGGATCTAAATCTGCAACTTTTTTTAGGAATATGTGACATGGATATTTGTTGGTTTTTTTGTTGTTGTTTTTTCTTTTTTTTTAATTTGTTGCGTCTCCACTTTCACGCAACGCGTCTCCAAGCCCCCTTAAGGGGCGTTGAGCGCTTTAGCACTGGGGAGTAATCCTCCATTAAAGTTCTTTTTACTTTTAATATTTGTCAAGTCTCGTCACGTCGCAGTCAGTCATTGCCTTTTATCCCTTCGGCCAGGGGCTCGACGACGTTAGGTCCCGGGGTTCCTGGCCGGTCACCGAACCACGAACCCGCGAGTCTCGAATGCGCTTAACCTTCGTGACTTCACGGAGCGTAGTAAACGCATTCGGCTAGCGCCGCCGGCTTTATTTAGAATGTTTCTGATTCGTGTTTGGTAACTGGGGTTTTTGGCTAGTTTGAATGGTGATAGTGCTGGGATTAGAGATAGGTTATGATAAAAGTTGGTGGCCAGATATGTGATGTATTGTTCAATGGGTTCCAAATTAAATTCGTTGTGAAGTTGATTGTTGGTTATACACCATGGGGCATGAGCAACTATTCTTAAGAATTATTTTGCAGGACTTGTAGTTTATGGATGTTAGTTTTAGCAGAATTGATCCAAATTGGGCTGGCGTACAACATAATGGTCTTAAAATTGTCTTGTAAATTGCTATGGCTGATTTATATTGTATTGAGCTGTTTCTGTAAATTAGTGGTCGTAGTTGTGCAAGTTTTATTTTAGCTTGGGTCACTTTGGCATTTATGTGTTTTTCCCAAGTTAGCTTGGTATCAAGATACAAGCCTAAATATTTTACAGGTTTTTTGGGGGGGTACCATTCTATTGTTTTGTTATTTAGAGTGAGAGGAAGTGGGGGAGAGTGGGGTCTTAAAGTAAATATTTTTGCAGCGGTTTTGTTAGGATTTAGTTGAATTTTAAATTTAGCGGCCCAGCTGTCTATCATATTTAAATAAAGTTGTAAGTGGGTTCTTAACTCAGTGAGGGTTGTACCGGAGGCAAAACTGACTGTGTCGTCGGCAAATTGAGCAATAGTGATTTTATTAAGTGTGGGAAGGTCAGCGACATAGAGGTTGAATAGGCTGGGTGATAACGGAGAGCCTTGGGGAAGTCCAGAGTTTATTGTTTTTGGGTTGGATAAATGGTTGTTAACATTAACTGAGAAAGTTCTAATGCTTAAGAAATTTATTATTATTGATTTTAAGTATTGTGGAGTGCCTATTTGGATAAGTTTATATAAAAGAGCTTGGTGCCAAGTTCGGCCGAAAGCTTGTGTAATATCAATAAATAGAGCTATGGAGTGGTGTTTTTTTGAAAAGCGGAATAAATGTACTCTGAAATTCTTAATAGCTGGTGTTGCGTTGAGATTCTATCTGTAAATCCAAACTGTACCTTGCGGATAGCATTGGTTGAATATAGGTGGTTTTTCAGTCTTCGCAATACGATTTTCTCGAATATTTTGGAAAGGGTTGTTAATAAACTGATTGGGCGGTAACTCTCGGGGTTTGATGGGGTTTTGTTTGGCTTTGCTATGGGGATGATGATTGCAGTTTCCATTTATGGGGGAAATATGCGATTCTGAAACAAGAATTGAATATGTTATTTAAGTACGCTATTGCCGTTGGTGGTAGTTTTTTTAATGCCAAATTGTTTATTTTGTCGTGACCTGGGGCTTTTTTGTTAGGAGGATTCTTTATGATTTTAGAAATTTCAATGGGCGATGAGAAATTTATTCTCTGATACGGACCGAAGAAGTTTAATTTTGTAACTTGTAGAATATTATTATGTTGCGGGTGGGCGTTCGTGTTATCACAGAATGTGGTTTCGAAATGTGTGGCGAGCACTTCTGCCTTCTGAAGTGAGGATAAGGCCTTGTCTGTCGTTGTGTATAAAGGAGGGACCGAGTTTTTTTCTTGAGATTTTTTTGGTGAATTGCCATAATGTGTTGTTACTGGTGTTGAGTGATTGTATGAGTTTATGATATTGTTCGCTGTTATGATTTCTGATAAGTCGTTTGACCACGTTGGAGATTAGGTTGAGTTCTCTCTTTAATTCTCGTGTCCTTAGCTGAGCCCAGAGTCTTTTAGTCTTATTCTTTACAGATATTGCGTTTAAAATGCCTGAGGGTAATTTATTGTAGGGTTTGTGGGATGTATTCGGAGTGGTAGTGAACTGAGAATTTTGGATGGTTGTGTTGATGAGGTGAGTTAGAAAACTAACGGATTGATCTATTTCAAGGGGAGTATTTAGTATTTTTATTTTGGGTATTGTACTTTTTATTGTTTCGGTGAACTTCCTCCAGTTAATTTTTAATGATTTCGGTTTAGATACAGGGGCATGTTGAGGTGACATTTGCTGCGAAGTAAGTAAGACTGGGATAGGGTCAGAATCAAGTTCGAATATTACCGATAAATGGAAATTAAGGTTTGTGTTGGTTAGATCAATGTCGAGAATGTCTGATTTGCGCGAACGGTCTTGTGGGTAGTAAGTAGATTCACTCGGGGAGAGAATTTTAATATTGGCATTGTTTACTAATTTGGCTAGTGTTTTACCATCTTGGTTGTTGGATTGGCATTCCCAGTTACTGTGTTTGGCTTTGAGGTCACCTAGTAGCACAACTTTATCATTGAGGTTAAATAGATTTTGGAGGTTTGTATTTATTATTTTTGTTGAGGGAGGTTTGTATACAGCTATGATCTTCAAAGAGTTATTGTTGATTATTATTGAGGCTGCTATAGTTTCTAAGCCTGGTGTGTCCGGAAGAGTTTCTAAGACTGGTGTGTCCGGTACCTGGTTATGCGTGTGAATAGATTTGATCGCGATGAGAACACCGCCGCCTTTGTTTTCGGTTCTGTCAGTTCTATATACATTGTAATTGGGAATATATAATTTATTTTTTCTCCTCAAGTGCGTTTCGGTGATACAAGCTATATCTACGTTGTAGTGATGAACTCGGCTTCTAGCGACTTTCAACTCTGAAACTACCCTCACTTGATTATGTGTGATTCATACTCCTGTTTACGAAAGCGATTGTTCTTTCGGGATGATATTTTTCAAAACTTTCAAAATGATTTCTTAACGAAAATTCACTTCTTTTAAAAGTCTTTTAATGATAATTCCTATTTGCAACTTACATTCATCGCTTTCGCTACTCAGTACGTACAGGAAAGTCATCAATGCATGTCACGTGACTTATATGTACGGTCGATTCCACAAAAATGGGCGATGTCCTGAGCCGAACTTTACCACAGTTTTCCTACCCCTGCCCCGCCCTGCGGGATCGAGCTGACCAATCCGCTTTATTATTATTACTATTATTATTTTATTATTATTATTATTATTATTATTAGTAGTAGTAGTAGTATTTTATTATATTATATTATTGTTATTATTATTGTTTATTTATTATTTATTTGTTTAACGAAAAACAGTTAAAACTGCGTATGAGGTGCCATGGGGAAAAGTGAATTGTGTACACATTTTCAAAATTTTGTGATCCCTACACTAAGTCATATTCTAATTGAATTTTGAATTTTAAAAGAAAGCTCCCATGTAATAAAATCTATTTTCAAGGATAAATAAGCAATAAAGTTTGGGCTCTTATCCATGTTGTTCTTCGGAATATTACTTCCTGCCGCGACAACACGGAAACGATAATTTGAATAACTGTATTTCCCACTGAATTCTAGAAGACGTGCACAGATAATGAAGTTACATTTATGTGCAGAAGCAAAACAAGGAGCCATCTTAGCATTTGCTCAATGGACGAAAAACCTGATGGAGAGAGGGGGTCATTGACCTAGAAGCTGCGATACAATACTTGTTACATATTGCATAGAATTATACAATCCAATGGTAAATAATACATTAAATATCACTGCTAAAATTAATGTTACTTTCCTTGTGATGCTCAGTAGAGTCTCTAATTGCATAGAAACAGTTATGCAGCAGAAACGATTTCACTTTGGATTTAAACTTTTCTATGGAATTTAATCGTTTAATGTCATCTGGCAAAGTGTTGTAAAATAATGTACATGTATTTTATGTGAATTATTTGTAATAAGCTGTTGAAACTGTCACCTGATGAATATGATTTCCACGTCGAGTGTTATAGTAATAGACATCGGCATTTTCTGAAAATATATTCCCGTTTTTAAGCAAGTCATTTTTGACAAAAACCACTGATTCGTAAATCAACAAACAAGGTAGTGGTAAACTTCCTAGAAGAGGGAAGAGTGGCTTACAAGAATTACGTGGGTGGGATTTGGTTATTATTCGTACAATTCTTTTTTGTAATCTAAAAGTCTGGGAGCTATAAGATGTATTTCCCCAGAATATTATGCCATATCTTAGGCGGAAATGTACATTCGCGAAATATACACAACGAGCAGTATGAAGGCTCACTGAATTTGCAAGAATTCTGAACGCGTAGTATAATGGACATAATTTTGTGTACAAATCCATTTAAATGGACGTTCCATTTAAGGTTTGACAGAATTGAGAGACATAAAAATTTTGTTGCCTTAACATCAGTTAATGGTACACCATTCATTTTCAATGGAGCACAGAATTGTTTATTTGAAATGGAAAACTGCATTAAAACCGTTTTCTTTTCATTTACGATTAATTTGTTATGTCGGAACCAATTTAAAACATCTGATATTGTACTATTTACGGTTTCTTTATTGCAAAGGATGTTCGTATCATCCGCAAAGAGAACTGTTCTTCCGTGTCGAATCGTCGAGGACATATCGTTTTTGTAAAGTAGGAACAGAATAGGGCCTAAAATCGATCCTTGAGGAACTCCACGTGCAATGGGCAAAAAGTCGGAAAGGTGCGTACGTAATGTTCCATCATTTCAGTAAGGGATTTTCACTCTCTGAGATCGTTGTTTAAGCTACGAACATTACCAATCTAGGGCAATACCACGGATTCCATATGAAGGTAATTTTGAAAGTAAAATGTTATGATCAATGACGTCAAAAGTTTTTGAGAGATCTAAAAATAATCCCATAGGTGCCTCGTTTTGATCCAATGATGGGGCGACATCTTTAAGAAAAGAAAATGTAGCTCTTTTCGTTGGTTTTGATTTTCTAAATCCATGTTGGCAATCTAAAAGCGCGTCGTGTTTACTGAGAAACGATTCCATTCGTGCTTTAAAAGGTCTCTCTAATAAATTTGAAAAAACTAATTAAAGAGAAATAATTTTGAATTTCATTTTTGTTGCCTTAAGAGCGGCTTCATTTTAGCTGTTTTTAAAATATCTGGAATCGTTCCGGTGCATAACGATGAATTAAATATGTGAGTTAACGGGTGTATAATGGCATACGCACAGGTCTTTAACAAAGAATCCGGGAATTCATCTAAACCGGACGAATATTTATTTTTTAGTTTACCGATTATTTTGATAATTTCATAGGAAGAAGTTTCGGAAACGAACATCGTGTCTAAAATTTTGGGTGAACGGTCTATTATTGAATTTTGTGGCTGAAGGCCCTTAGTGAGATCGGCAGCAATTCAAAGTATTGGTTGACTGGCCACTGTTGCCGGATCCTTCACATTTATATCGTTAATTTTAAAACAACATTTTCTACAGGGTTTCTAGTTGATTTGGTCGTATTTTTTATTATATTCCACATTGCTTTTGTTTTCTTATTTGAGTTCAAAATATCCTGATCGTGTTCCATGACCTTAGAACTTATCTTATGACTTTTCTTCACAATGATTTGTATTTTGTAAAGTAGATGAGGAAATCTTCAGATACGTTATGACGTTTAGAAATGAAAGAAAGGATTCGCTTGTTTTTACAAGATGATCTAATCCCTTGTGTTAACCAATAATTGCTTTTCCGTGGAATATTTAAATTTCTTTTTTGGGGAGGAAAGCAAGTGTTAAAATGAAATGAAAGAGTTGAAAAAAAAAAAAGAATTATTTTGTCGTTTGTATCAACAGTTAAACCGCTTCCCATGACTCCTGCATCAAGAAATCAATGAATAATTTTATTTTACTTTTTGCAAGCAATCTAGTCATTCGTGTGTTATTTATTGTGTCAGTGATCGCATTTCTTATAATTGTAAGAATTTGTGCATCTTGGTCACTGTATGCTAAATCTTTTGTTTCAACTCCGTATTCGAGTAGTAGTTTTGGTAATTATTATTTGATCAATTGCCTTCATCGAATTTAGTGTGATCCTTGTAGGTACATTAATTGTAATGTCTAAATTGAAGGAATTAATTAAATTCAGAAACTTTTCTTTCTCGCAAGATTCGACCAGAAAATCAATGTTAAAATCTCCGAATACAACAATGGATTCAAAAGAGCGAATGCTGACTTTGTTAAGTGTTATCTCCAGGTTTTCTAAGAACAAAATATATTCTGCAGCTCTCTTTGTTGGAGGTCTGTAAATGCCAAGTATTATCACTTTTAGCGAAGCAAGATGTACAACAGTAATTTTGAATCCATTATCAACGGAATACTTATTTAATTCCACCAAGGAGATAGAATCAACATTATTTCTAACGTAAATACAAGATCCCCATACGTAGGACCTTTATGCGATTCTCTCTCTCTCTCTCTCTCTCTGCAATAAAATCCTACGAGGTAAAAGTTTGGAATTTGAAAAATTCTAAGTTTATTTGGAGATAACCAATGTTCTGTAAAGCAAAAACCATCCATTTAACATAAATCGCTCTGTATAGCTCCCTCGATAAACTCAGTTTTATTTGAAAGGTATTGACAATGATGGTGCAGAATGTTTATTTTTTGCAAGTACCTACACGAATGTTTTTCTTCTGCATCTCACTGTAGTTGCTATATATTTACTCCATTTTTACCTCGAGTGCGTGGTCGAAGGTTGTAGTGTGTCCCGGCAGTGACAGGTTGTGAGGAAAATGGGGCATCAGGTGTAGATGAATTGGTAGTGGGAATGGGAGAAACGGGAGTAGGTTCAGAAGAAGAGGCAACAGGGTTCGAAATAAGGGTGGGGAGTGGAGAACGTAAGGAAGGTGAAAGGGATGGATTTTTGGCAGGAGACTGTGTAGGACTGGAGTTGATGATGTATTGTGCAAGCTTGTTACCGACTGCATGTTTTCTAGCAAGGTTCATGTGAAAACCAGGCCGGGTGAAGTGTGTAGCTGAGAGGAAATTAATTTGAAAAAGTGTGACATTTGTTTCTCTCAGTTGCAGTTTTAATTGTTGGTTTGCATGCTTGATCTCGCTGCATAGTGTTGGTCTGTTGTACCAGATGGGCAGAGTCGAGACTACAATGTTAGTATTTTGTGCGGCACATTGTAATTTGTTTACATGCTGTTCAGGTGTAAAGTTACCGCCCAAGTTAATGTCATTCTGCCCTCCAATGATAATTACTATGTCCTGATTGGTCAGTGTCTTCGTGTGGGTGTCCAACTCTGCAGTCACATCTTTTAACCTCCCGTTAGGTTTAAAAATAGATGAGACTGAGAAGTTGGAGGGTAACTTCCTGCTGAGAATGGAGGAAATATGGCAGCCATGACTGTCAGGTAAAACAAGTACCTGTTTTTTAAGCTCAGTAGGAATGTCTTTGTTTTCAAGTGAGCTAGGATGCGCAGCTTTACGTGTTTTGGTTTTGACGCGCTTCCTAGCCTGTTTGCGTTGGTTTTTGCATGAATTTGTCGATGGTAGAAAATGGTGGTGAGGATCAGGAAGGCGAGGAAAATCTGTTTCATAATCTAAAACACTAAATTTGTTTTGAGTTGTGACCGAATGCGATGTCTGTGTCTTTTGTACAGTCACGGGTGTACGGTTGGTATTATTCGCTGTGTTGCCGACTTGTACCCAACCGTCTGTGTAGAGAACGATCTCTTTCAACCTTCGGATATGTTGATCTAAATTATTATTTACGTGTGTGAAGGCATTCGGAAGGTCGGCTTTGAGAGTGTAGAGAGTAAAACGAGTAGAACGAGCAGTAGCCATGTCACGAATGCGTTTTAATGTACGTGATAAAAATTGGAATAAATACAAGGAAATCCAGATAATAGCAACAAGAACCTAGCTATATATGTTAAAAGTGTGAAATTGATGTGTATTCAATAAATTAAAAAGTAAGATTCAATATAAAAACGAGAAGGTATGCTACTCACAAAATCTATTGAAGCTAGTACTTACGAAATTTGGCAATGTGGCTTGGTAGAATTTCGTCCACTTAAGCTACAACGGTTTAATACAATCAGTAGATTATACTTTACCGTAATTAGATAAAATATATTATCTCAAAGCTTGTCTTCGATATATAGAATATGATTTGAAACATAAATTCAAACTATTTGATACACCGTCCTCGTAACGTTTAAAACAACGGAATCGCCTCTTGTCACAGAAAATACAATAAATCTTTCAGAAAATTAATTCGCACAGTGATTTAATATTGGAAAATAAACTGAGCTGTGAATATGTTTTGACACTTATCAGCACCTCCTAATCTGAAGTTCGTTGAGGTTTGAATGTCCGTTTAAAATTCGTAATTTTTTGTTTGTCTTGGTTGTAGCAAAAAATCGTTGGGAAATATATTTTCAGCTAACATGCCACAAGTAATGAACGTGCTTAAAACACACTAGACCCAGTCAAATCACTAAAAATGGTAGATAATCACAAAATATCAAGAGCACAACCAGATGCGTCCGTCTCGTAAGATGACATCAACCAGTCACCACAACTTTAGCTTTATTTCATCGTGAACATCACAAAATGGCAATAATCGCGAGTTACATTGTAGTAAATATTTGAAAATAAATATTTAACCAACCAACAGTTTTACATAAATTATAATATATACATTTAAATAAATAAAAAAGAAAAGCAATTTCCTAGTAAAAATATATTGCAAAACAGTTATAAAACGCTTTTTTGCAAAAAAACACTGTACAACAAGTATTAAGCACTATGTCTACATTTCATCATTTACCATAGTAATATTTAATATACGATGTAAATAATTTGCCACAGTAACCTGTCTAACCTAGTTATTTTATTAGAAAAATGAATAACTTATAAAAATACGTTTTACAGTCAGTTGCACAAACACTTCTCCGATATAGCAGCGTTCAGTTGTAAGATACATCATCAATTTCTCAGATGACCGAATAGAAAAATACTATATGGTCACGAACATGAATGTTTTAATAAAAATAGTTTTAATATGTAAAATAATAAATAAACTAAGTGTATTTAAAGTTGATTTATTCGCAGTGAAAGTTTTCTACTGAAGACACTCTTATTGATAACTGCAGCTGTAAGCAAATGAATGATTTCTGATCTTTTGTTTTGGGTATCACAATTAATTACTTCACGTCAATATAACTTAAGGGTTATTTCATTTTGCACGTAGTTCTTTACCGCAAATATTAAAAATCATAAGTAATACCTAGTCTTTGAGGAATTTTACGTGAGAATCAGGAAGAAGATATGACTCTTATAAAACATTTTTGAATCTTAATGTTTGCAAATGATAGAAACACCATCTTTTGTCTATTGCGTGAACTTTGGGGGAACACACATACTCGCATCAATATATTATTTACATGTAATTTATGTATGATTTCCAATGCAACTCAATTAATTTAATATTTACATTATTCAAACGGTGTGTATTTTTTCGCTACAATACTTTTATTTTCGGGAGATGAGCAATGCACACAAAGCTTTTTCGTCGTCGGAATGTTACACCCCCGTTTCATCATCCCGTTTCCTCATCGGAATGTTATACCCACTTCTTTTAAAGAAGCAGACCTATGCAAACACTGTTTTCGCTTATCAATTAAGAATCACCAGAGATCCTAAGTCATAATTTACTTCAAAATTGTAATTGTTAATATTGTTTCTAAATTTTGTCAAACTTCGAAAACGTATATCACTATAATCGATATAAAATGAATAGGAATCTCTTCTGTAAAATATCGTTGCAAAATTGAATTCTGTTTATTCTTTATACATTTTCTTCATTTTATACAAAATTGCTAACTTATTGGATATGTTTCCGCGAACACATCTCCAGTGATGTTGCATTGCATATTTATAATTTTTAATGGATTTTTAATCAATATATAAGCAAAGGAAGATATGCGAGATGACACTTAGGAACAAGGAAGTTAAGAGCGATGGTGAACAGTTTTTTAGAAAAAGTGGTGGAATCGAGTGACTCGTCTAGTACGGGCGAGGAGGAAAATTCAGGAACAAATGGGGAGAACATTGTTGCGGGGGAGGTTGCAGATCTGAAGAGTAAGTGTGAAGTACTTGTTATAGGCGACTCAATCGTGCGACATGTAGGTAATTGTGAAAATGTACAAGTAGAAGGTTTGCCAGGATAAGGACAGAACAAATGAAAAGGTATGTAGAGAGAAGCAGTTTAAGGGCAGCGGGTACAGTGATTCTGCACAAACGATCTGAAGAGCAGAAATGTTGACTTCTTAACTAAAGGAATATACGAGTTGGTTACGGCGACGCAGAAGAAATTCCCAGATGCTAAGATCGTTTTAAGTGATGTGCTACGAAGGAGGGATATTGCGTGGAGGTCAGCAAGGTGAAAGAGGCCTACGAGCGGGTGGCAGAACAAAGAAATGTAATGTTTGTGGACGCTCACTCTTGGATTCTAGATGGCAGGAGGGATGATTTTGGACCCAGAAGTGGCTTTGGACGAGACGGCCTGCATTTAAATCGGAGAGGAACAGCTAGCCTTGGGCGGCTGTTCACAAGTATCGGTGTGAAGAATGGCCGGGGAACACCTCCAGACAGCGGGGCCTGACAATGCGAAGCGGTGGATGAGAAGGGTAAGTCTCTATTGGTGTTGCAGGTAAATTGTAGAAGCTTAGTTAACAAATATGAACAATTTTGGAATTTGATAGATCAGTATTGCCCTGTTGTAATAGGTACGGAGTTATGGCTTAAACCTGAAATTTCTAATGCAGAAATATTTCGCGATGATTATGCCGTTTTTAGGAGAGACAGAGATGGACGCGGGGGTGGGACATTTATTTGTGTTAAATCTAGTTTGAACGCAGAAGAGGTCTGGAAAGACACGGAATTTGAGATGTTAAGCGTCGAAATCAAATGCAAACTTTAAAAGAACATTGGAAATAATAGGTGCATACAGGTCTCCAAATGAAAATTTGGAAATGCTTAATACACTTAGTGAGCTAACGCGTATAGAGAATGATAAGAATAAAAGTTGCATAACTGGGGGAGACTTAAATATTCCCCATGTAAACTGGGCGGGCGAGGTGACTCATAGGGAAGGGGCGCAAGCTAGTATAAATGAGTTGGTTTGGGAAAACGGATTCACCCAAGTTGTGCGGGGACCTACAAGGGAAGGGGCACTGCTGGACGCCTTTCTAATCCGACCAGAGGACTTGCATGTTAACTGTGTAGTAGTTCAGGGGATTAGTGACCATTCTGCGGTTCTTTTAAAAATAGCAATTGAAGGTTCTAAACCTACAAAGGTCTATCACTATCATAAGGTAAATGCGAAGGATTTTCAGGAATTTCTGAGAACAAATTATTCGGACTGGTGTAGTAAGGGAAGCAGCGTAGAGGAAATCTGGGGGAACTATAAAAAATTGTGACTAAGGGAAAAGAGCGCTTCGTACCACAAAAATTTCTTAAAAAGAAACCAGATCCCGAGTACTATAATGAAAAGTTAAGGAAACTGAAATTAAAAGTTAGAAAAGCTTACGGAAAGCACGGGAGAAGTTTAGAAATTAGAGGAAAATTCAAGATTCTCTCTAGGGTGCTTCTCCAAGACAAAGTAGCCGCACAAGAACATTTTTTACAATGTTTATTATCCAAGTCTAAGCAGGGGGCAAATCAGTTTCTCAAATATGTAAAAAGATGAAAGGGATATAGGGATGACATTCCTGAGTTAAGAGATATCAATGCAAAAAAAATTACAGAGAGCAAAATTACGGACAAAGCGGAACTCTTTAATTCTTTTTTTGGTTTGGTATTTGCAGCAAAAAATTATGTATCTGTTTTGAACGGGTCGGGAAAAAAATTATTACTAGGACACGTGATCTTCGAAAAAGAATAGTGCGAATTGTAAAGAATAAATCAGTGAGCCCGGACGACATTTCGGGAGACATTGAAAGCAGGAGGTGAAGCCATGATTACGTATATGTTACGACTTTTTGATATTACCTTAAATAATTCAAATCTTCCTCAGGATTGGAAAGAAGCATTCGTAGTTCCCATTAATAAGGGTGGATCTCGATCAGAAGTTAAAAATTATCGGTCAGTAAGCCTAACATCAGTTCTCAGAAAGCAGATGGATCATCTAATCGCTGAGTACATTAAAACGTTTGGAGTAAAGAAAATTGGCTATTTGGGGGGTAGCATGGCTTCAGAAAGGGTTACTCGTGTGAAAGTCAAACAATATCGTTTTTTCAAGATATCGCGGTTGCACTAGATGAGGGTGATAGAATCGATGCGGAAGTAATAGACTTTACGAAGGCTTTTGATCTTGTCCCCCATGATAGACTACTTGAAAAACTCAACAGAATAGGACTAGACTCGAGATTGATTAAAGATTAAGGATTTTTTAAATAACCGCCACCAGCGAGTGAGGATGGGAAACAGCCTATCGGAAAGGGTTAGTGGGTCTGGGGTCTGGGGTTCAGCAGAGGGGGGTGTTCTTGGACCCATATTGTATTTAGTGTACATAAATGACATAGCAGAGGGAATAGGCTCAAAAATAAAATTTTTGCGAACGTCTGCCTTATTTACAGAAAGATCGAGAGCATATCGGATCAGGATAAATTACAGGGAGACTTGCGATGCTTAGAAGAATGGACGGAAATCAATAGAACGAAGATAAATCCGGATAAATGCAAAATAGTTTTACACGCAGTACAAATAAAGGGACAGCTTAGTATTTGCTTGCGGGCAAGATAATTCTAGTACAGGTAACTAGTTGCAATTATCTGGGGGTGGTAATTAATGAACAACTTGGATGGGGGGAGCACGTCAACTTTACTGTTGGGAAGGCATGGAAATCTTTACACTTTGTAATGCGAGTGTTAAGGAAGGGAAGCAGTAAATCAAGAGAACTAGCACATACAACCATTGTGCGCCCGGTGTTAGAGTACGAAGCAGCGTGTTGGGATCCATATAGAAAGCACCAAATAAATCCCATCCAAAGAGTTCAGAAAGTAGCAGCAAAATTTGTTAAAAGGGGAAATTCGTTAGGAAATATTTCCAATAAAGTATCGTCATGGGAATCATTGGCGAGCCGTAGGGAAAAAGAAAGATTGTGTATATTTTACAAAGCGTTAGGGAAAAATCCGGCATGGAGGGTAATTCAGGAAAGAATGCATGAACCCGTCTACTTAGCACGTCACGACCATATGAGAAAAATATGTCCAAGAAAACAGTGAACTGCTATTGGAAAATACTCTTTTGTAAACAGGACAATTGAGTCAGGGAATAGCTTGCCTGAAGCACTAATGAAGACTTTACCTAGAAACATCAACACTTTTAGTTTAAGATTAAATTCTAATAATCGTGTAAGCGATAGGATCAGAAGACTGTGAAGGGCCTCTGCATTTAGTAGGCATGCCTTAAATGCAGTAATTTTGTTCTGTGTATTGAATTGTATGTATTTTTAGTATTCATTATATTATGGTATTAGATGTATAGCAAGTGTAAAGCGTTTGCCTCCGGGATTAATGCCCAAAGCAAATTAAATAAATTTTCTATCTACCTATCCACAATTTTCTTTTATTTGAGGAAAATTTCAAGTTATACATATTTATAAAGTAATTTAAGTAAAGTACTATAATATGAATTAAAGTTGCTTTTTAAATTATAACGAAAATATGTATTATTGTTGAAACGCACAGCTACTGTATTACAATGCAACGCTTTAAAATGAACTTCCTATTGATTGATAGCTTGTGTTCGTGTATAGTATATCTCACGTAGAGACGATTTTGCAAAGAAAATCTAAATAACAAGACAATGACCTCAAATTCATAATTCATTCACATTTGGTCGCACTCTTCGGCGACCACTAATACGCAAGTAGGCGTTGAAGGCCGGGAAGAAGGAGAAATGTGCACGATCGTGACAAAATCGTCATGGCCACCATTGCGTTTCTTTTCTAAGTCTTACAAGGGAATGCCACGATATGGTATGTTGAAACATGCCCTCAAATATTTTTCACTGAATGCACATGCCTTTTTGATCTCATCATGTAAATTTTGTTTGCCGACACACACTGTAAGTCATTTAAAAACATCCTGAATTTGTGAATTTATCCTTTCGCCGGTTTAAAAATGGCCAACCCTGCAAAGCCAGTGTTGCCCAGCGCTCTCGCTTGTGGTTGAACACCGCGACGGTGCACCGCTCGCCCCAAGCAGCGGACTCTGCTTCCAAGGTCGTTTCCAGGCGGGGAGGCAGCTGCCCCTCCAAGCAGCTAAAATAATACAACTAATAATACTAATGACTATACCGTGTGGCCCACCTAAGATGTTCCCTTCAATTTTCCCTTGAACCGTTGCAGATACTGAGATGCGGTTTTCACTAAAACTACTATATGCAAGGGGCACATATGGTCATGCATAATATTATTCTATTGAATTTTTTATTGCAGAGATATTGACCCAACTTCAATTTTTTAAATGGAACCCTATAGATTTTTTAGCTCATCATAACAAGCGTGAAGAGACGAGTTAATAAATATGCATATCGCCATATGTTACATAACAAAATTTTCGAGAAATTAAGAGTTTTAAAGACGCACGCCGATTGCTGGTTTCCGTAATCTGAACGAGAAATTCCGGGTGATATGCGGCGAGGCCATTCCCGTCCGTTGCGTCGACCCTGCGATAAATGTAGTGATGCAATGCTCACAAAAACCCGCGATTTGCTCTTTAAGACTACACCCTCTCAGTCCTGGAGACAATGTATTCACCGATAGCCATGTTCCGAGTAAATCTGTACACCACAAGGTACTATTTTTTTAATTAATGAAATACTACAAGATTGGAGAAAATATTTGAATTAACACACAACTTAAAATTAATTGGCTTTTGTATATGAAACAAAATTTCTGGGCTTCTCAATTAAGTCAAAACTGAAATAGAATAAGCATATTAAACTAGAGGTGCTACAGAATACCACATACTTTCTCGTAGCAAATATTTCTAATTTCCTTGGTATGGACTGTCTGTAAGGTTTTGCTCCATTCTCTGGCCAGCTGACATCTATCATCACCGAAAGTACATTTTCTTGACATTTTCTCAACTTTTCGGTTTTTTAATAGTAGAACCAATTATGACTTCAAGTATATTAAAGAAGAGAAAAACCTCGACCAAAATACAAATTTTCATTGAAAATTTTGGAGCGGTTTTTAAGAAAATGGCGATTAAGCATTACTGTACATTAAAATCTCCCGCTACGATCACTTCCTCTTTTGCTGTCTTCAGGCCTTAATGAAACTGCTCAATGATCTCAAAATTCTCTATAGTGTCATTTGGATAAAAATAAAGTTATAAATTCTTAAGCCACTTATGTCTTCCCAAATGAAGCCAAGCCTTGTTTCCTTAAAGCTTTTATGCCGAGCTTCTTATTACACATGATGATGCCCACTCTTCTTGAGAAGTCCTGATACCACATCACAACATCCAATGGATCTTGCTGTTCGCTGATTATTAAAACATCAATTCTCTTTTCTGCTGCCACGTGATCTGCTTGATCGTGACTGTCTACTTCTTCCCAATTTAATCTACAGAAATCTGAGCGTTTTTATTCCTATTCTTATCTATATCAGCCATTAAAGATGGACATCCTTTACTTCCTAGCTAGTGATCATCTTGCTTATTCTTCTATTTACAGATCATGCTCTGAACTTTACCTGTACACTCATTAGTTAAGTGCCCCCATTCACAGTAAACAGTTTTCCCCATTTACAGTAAACATTACTGCTATTTGGACCCGTTCACCTAGTTGCCATATGGCCAAAATAAAGACATCAGAAGCAATTTAGTATTATCTGCTATTTCTCTCTAATTCCCCAGTTTACACATTTGATTTTGATTTTTTTACTTCCAACAGTTTTTGAGGTAGTGCCATTGGGCAGTAACACTGTCGCCACTTGCACGTTCCCATATCCTCTCCGCAGTCTGCAGTATATAGCTGCGCTGTCTGTGCCCCTACAGTGCGTGCCACCACAATCATAACTTCATCAATCTCTATAGTCTCGTCTTTATTCAGTATTTCTACCACTCTATTTGGGATGAGCGAATTAACTTCCGCTTGTGCGTCTACTGCCTTGGTTACAGTTCATATATATATATATATATATATATATATATATATATATATATATATATATATATATATCGTTATGATCAGTATTTCCTGGTTTTGTGTCCTGCGGATTTTTTCAAGATTTCATTACTGATCCTTCATGATCCTTCGGGTCTACCGCAGTCTTCATTTTCTTAATTATTTCAGCATAAGTTTGCCCTTTTTTGACGATACGGTATTCGCCTGGTTGACAAGGGGGTTTCTCTTTGATCTGCACTGCTTTACTTCTTTCTGTGTTTTTGTGCTCTTTCGGAGTTATCCAGTCTTGCTCATGAACTCCTCCTACAACCTCCACTTCATCTTCTCTTTCCACTCTATTCTCCTTCTTCCCCTGTCTACTACCTTCCACTGGCTGGCCGGGGGCTTCTTACGTTGGTCACTGGGCTTACTAACCCGCCTTTCAACCCTTATTTCCGTCTTGTTCTGCAACAGGTCCATAAACCCTGATCCTTCCTCCAGGATAGAAGCTGAAGAGACATACCGATATCTGGGAAATGAACAAGTATTTCTTCTATTGCCTTTGCAAGGGAGTCCTTCATGGCCGTTGAGTTGTTCCGTAGCATAGTCCGTTCAGCTAAACTTATGTTCTCCGCCAGATTTTCAACCAGTTTAAACTGCGCCACCTGCATTTCCTCCATCATTCTCCATTTCTCCAACAGTACACTCACATGCTTCCCTGCATATTGAGTTCGTCGTTCCGGTCCTGACCGCTAGGCAGCACTGCCTGCTCGCTCGGTAGCTCAGTCACCCCGCTAGGTAGCGCCGTAGGTTGTGAGCGGACCGTCTCCTCGTACCTGTCCTATTTGCTAGGGGGCGCTGTACTCGCGCCCGGGTTTGCGGAACATCCATTTGTTGGTATCCCTGACACCGATCGCGTAGCTCGCCTAGCTGGCCTAGCTTCTGCCAGCAGGCGCTGAAACGTGGCGTCAGGAACGCGAACAAACTGCCATTTACGGTTCGTAGCCACCGCCTCAGATTACACGTTTATATCTTTGAAATCGCCTGATCTTAATGCATTAATTCCACATATCGAAAGCCGATGTAACCTCTGGGGTCCCCCAGGGGAGTGTGTTAGGGCCATTGCTATTCTTAGCGTTTATTAATGATATTGCAACAGGAATAAAATCGAAAGTTAGACTTTTCGCCGATGATTGCATAATATATAGGAGTATTGGCGCGTCTTCGGATGAAAATGTTTTACAGAACGATCTTAACTGTTTATGGAACTGGGCGTGCAGAAATAAGATGGAATTAAATCCGGAAAAGAGTAAATTCATTTGTTTTACCAAATCTCGTTCGAATGTACACTCGAATTACAAGTTAGGAACTAACGATATACCGCGTGTAAAAAACTGTAAGTACTTAGGTTTGGTCCTGCGTAGCGACTTGGGCTGGTCGGATCATATTAACAATACGGTCAAGAAATCATGGAGGGCGCTGCACTTTGTAATGCGCATTCTAAAAACCAGTAGTTTGAATGCCCGATCCTTGGCATATACTTCACTTGTTCGTCCTATTTTAGAGTACGGAGCGGCCTGCTGGGACCCGTACAGAAAAGGGCAAATCGAGGCGTTAGATAAAATTCAAAAACGGGCCGGGAAGTTTGTAAGTCATGGACGCGTTGATGGACGAGATGAATGGGAACCTTATCTAAGAGACGGGAACGGGCGCGTTTATGCGTAATGTACAAGACATACAAAGGGGACTCAGCATGGGCAGACCTCAGTAAAAGATTACAGAAACCTGATTATAAAAGTAGAGGAGACCATCCCTGGAAAATACGATGTAGAAAGCAAAGAACTGATGTAGGCAAGTTCTCCTTTGTGAATCGTACTATAGTAGATTGGAACAAACTACCTGCAAAAGCACTAGAGACTCTTCCTTCTAATGTAGTGAAATTTAAAAATATACTTAATTCTATGTAGGTCATCATTAATAATACTGGGACTTTTATCATTATTATTATTATTATTATTATTACTATTATTATTATTATTAGTTTCATTATTATAATCGTTAGTATTATTAATAATATGGGCATGTCTCTTATACAGTGAAGTGAAGTGAAGTGAAGTGAAGTGTGGTGGGGGCATGGAAGGGGTGGGGAGTGTAGTGTAGTGCAGCGCAGTGAAATGAAGTGAAGTGGAGTGAAGTGAAGTGTTAGAAAAGCTATAAGTCAACATATAGATAACTCAAAATTAATTATAACTAGGATATCAATCTCTAATTCTAATTGTAATTATATATGTAAATATTCGTAATAGTTTTGTAATTGTAGTATATCTAGTTGTAATAATGTTTGCCACCGAGCATTAGCTCAAAGCGAACTTTAATAAATCTATCTATCTATATCTGGCACTCCAACATCGATGTTTAGCCGTTAGAATCCTTAAAAATGCCGGAACCAACGCGAAGCGCGTGCTAACACCGCAGACCAGGTCAACTAATTTATCATCATTATATTATTATTTTATTATTATAATTTAATTACATCTCATATCTCTATGGTGACTACATAAATTTTACATATTATTATAATCACAGTACAAATTATGGTTAAAATTTTGAATATAATTATGTAGATTTCCCATAAATCTGACGATTCTAGCCGTTGAGATGATAGTAACATTTTGAATAAACTTCCAAAGTTTCTCATGAAGATCTAATTCTATGAGACTTTGATGAATGGTCTTCGGGATGTCTCCAGTACTTGGTATTATAATACGAATGATTCTCACTTTACCAGCATTCCATTGTTGGAGGATAGACTGTGAGATATGACTAAATATAGTCTTCTTTTCTGTGTATTTCAACTGAAGATTGGAAATGTTCAGGATTGAGATATCAATAATATCGACTTGCCTGTTTTCTTTATTGAATATAACAATATACGGTCGATTACTGATTACTGTTCTGTCTGCGAGACTTGTTCTCTCCCAGTACAGCTGATAAGTGATTCTCCAAAACATTAGATTAGCATGTTTACACGTTTAGATATTGCATGGAACATTAGATAGCACGTAAGATTTCGCATAAAAGAGTTTTCTGAAGTGCTCAACCTGCTTGCAGATGATGGTGTTAATGTATCTGAAGCCTCTACCGCCAAGGCGTCGTGGGAGGGTGACAGGTTCAACTGAGGCTCTATGGTGATGTTTAAGAATTTTTGATAGTAGATCCCTCAACCTTTGTTGAATATTCTCTATGTCTGTGATATTCCATGACCCAGCTTAAGATGGGCACATTATTATAAACTTTGGAAGTGTTATTTCCTTTAAGTCCAGTTTTTAAAACTCTTCTTACTCTTGGCCAAATTCGGTTGTTAGTTCATTCTTCATTCTAGTGTGATCAATGGGTCTAGCTTGTTCAATTCCCAGATATCGGTATGTCTCTTCACCTACCATCCCGAATATTCTTCTATAGGTCTCAAGGTCATATGCAGTATTTTGTTACCTTCCTTTAATCAAACTCACTGCTCGGCATTTGTCCGCTCAAAACTGCACCATGTCGTTCGAAAGTCTTTCTACAGTTTTAAGGAGATATGTGAGTGCTGTCTTAGTTGACGCATGCAGCTTCATATAAGCCAAATTTATAATAATAATAATAATAATAATAATAATAATAATAATAATAATTATTATTATTATTATTATTATTATTATTATTATTATTATTACTATTCCTATTATTGGCCGCGAATTCTGGAATTCCGTCTAGGACTACGCGGACATACATCTGCAATTACCGAGGGTTACTTACATTTATCCCGAGGCAAGCGTATATGACTCCTTTTTGGAGGGATCAGCTTTATGCTGAATCCAATTTTTATCCCCTAAGGTTGGTAGTGTTGGGGGGATGGAATATGGAGTGATGATAATGAAGGATGAATGGACCACACTCAGATTCAGACAGACACACCCATGCCCGAGGCGGGACTCGAACCCGTGATTATTCCGTCCGAGAACACCACGGCACTTAGTGATCTCGGCTATCTGGCTCGTCATTAAAATAATGATAATGAGAATAATAATAATAATAATAATAATAATAATAATAATAATAATAATAATAATAATAACAATAACAATAATAATAATTGTTGTTATTGTTGTTGTAAATGTTGTTGTTATTGTTGTTATTGTTTCCTCTCAGCATTCTTGATCTTTATGTAAATCACTAGCTGAAGTACCCGGCGTTGCTCGGGCATTTATTACAGTAAATTGTTAGACAGGAAGAGGAATTCAATCTTTTCATGCGCTGCGGCGGGACCTACCTCTATCTCTTCCATTGTATCTCTTCTCCGCCCTGTCATGTTTTCCCCAACCACGCCACGATAACTGTCTTCTCTTGACCCCCATTTGGAAATTTCCGGATTACCTCGCTCACTTTTCAACAAATAATTACATTTTTCTTATTTGAAATTCCAGCTTCTAAACATTCACTTTATAACTAAAAGCAATAAACAAATCTAAGCTACAAAATAAAATGTTGTTGTAGACTGTTGTAAAATGTTGTTGTAGATGTACTTGTAAACTCACATATTTTTTGTGGAGTTTTATATAATAAACACTATCAATAAATTGTCACGTTGTAAAATGTATCCTATTTTATTTATTGTTTTATTATATTCATAAAGAAAGTTTTGAAATTGATCTGTCAACTCGTGACCTTGAAGGGACTTACTGTTTTAAGCTGAGTATAACTGGCGGAAGTTCATGCACGGGTTCAGTAGTTGGTAGATCCGCAGTAATAGTTGTAGATGTCATAAGGTAATTGATGAATCATAATCATAAAAATAAATGAAAATAATTCTATCTATTGTGAAACATAATTACCAGTTTTTATAATTCTGAAGACGACAAAAATATATGTTTAATGTCCTATATGCTAGTAACACGTAGTATAAAACTTATTTGTTCAGATAAATCAATTCATCATACGACTGATACATTAGAAAACTAATGATAAAGACACATAAAGACTAAACTAATGACACATAAAGAACATTTCATTATGTGTAAATAATAAATTGACAATGCACTGAGCCAAATAATAAAACAATATTAGCATCATTATTTTATCTCAAGAGATAGAGATTATGGATCCTGAAATATGAATAATAGAAATCAAGGACTCCCAGGTATTATTTGCTTAGACAAAAATATTTTTAGGAAAATTAATTTTTGCTTATTTGTTTAGAAAAATATGAATGAATTCATTCATTGGGAGTAATTGATATGCAAAACAACTTTACAGATTAGTCTTAATATGTAAATGAACATTCCTAAATTACATACCACTGCACAGAAATCCATCACATATTCAAGAAAAAAATTACTGGGTTTAGAAAAACAAAAATTACTTTCCATTTTTCCAATTTGTACAGGAGAGCTGAATAATAGAAACCAAGAACTCCCAGATTTATTTATTTGCTCAGACAAACTTTTTGTTAGATAAATTAATTTCTGGCTTTTTTTAGATAAAAGTATGGATAAATTCAATTATTGGGAGCAATTGACATGTACAACTACAGCACAGATTAGTCTTAATAAATAAATCATTCTCATCATCCACTGCACTAAACTTCTTCACATATAGAAGAAAAAAGTACAACAGCAATTGATATGCAAACAAATTTACAGATTAGTCTTAATATGTAAATGGTCATTCCTAAAATACATACCACAGCACAAAACTCCTTCAAATATTGAAGAAAAACTTTTACTGGGTGGACTGAAGACATACAAACATTTTCCATGTTACCAATTTTAACGCGAGAGCTGAATAATAGAAACCAAGAGCTCCCAGATTTATTCATTTTCTTAGACAAACTTTTTTTTAGATAAATTAAGTTTTGCTTATTTTTTATGGAAAAATATGAATGAAATCATTCATTGGCAGCCATTGATATGCAAAACAACAGCACAGATTAGTCTTAATATGTAAATGATTATTCCTAAATTACATACCACTGCTCAGAACTCCTTCACTTATTGAAGAAAAACTTTTACTGGGTGTACAGAAAACATACAAACATTTTCCATTATACCAATATGAACATGAGTACTGAATGATAGAAACAAAGGACTCCCAGATTTTTTTATTTGCTGGAACAAAATATTTTTAGATAAATTATTTTTTTTCAATTATTTATTAAAAAATATACAAGAATTCATTCATTAGGAGCAAGTGACATGCAAAACAACTCTACAGATTAGTCTTAATATTGTAATGATCATTGCTTCATTACCAACTACTGCAAAAAACTTCTTGAGATATAGAAGAAAAAAGTACAACTGCAATTAATATGACAAACAACTGTACAGATTAGTCTTAATATGTAAATGATCATTCCTAAATTATACACCACTGTTCAAAATTCCTTCGCATATTGAAGAAAAAGTTTTACTAGATGGATTGAAAACATACACATTTCCATTTTACTATTTTTATCCTAAGAAGTGTGTAAATAGTCAAATTGAGAGTCCTAATGAACAGCTGCCCTACTACTTAGAGAATTATTCACATTTCTCCCCATCTTGCAGTATTATTTTCAATGGGGCGAGTGAGTACTTCAGCAATTCGATCTTCCGTCTGAGTAGCCGATTCAAAATTTTGGTAGACTGCCCATCTCTTGGCATTTGTTATCTGTTTTGACAATTGTGACACTCGTTTCGTCAAACAATTCAGCTGTCACAAATTTCTGTAAAAGAAGACGTTTAGATTGTATACGATATCTTTATGTTGTACATTGTCCATTACTGTATATTCTGTACTGTATATTATTGTACTTTTTATTCTCTCAACCTACCTCAATTATATTAAACACTTTCAAACTCACAATGATTTGTTGCCACTTTGAATGTAACACGGACAAAGATCAATGTAAGAACATTGACATTCTTTACCACTTCAGTTATGGTTTTCTTTCAAATGTTCACACAGAGACATTACATAACCTTATTCAAACTCCAATGAATTTCGTAATAATTCTGGACAATGAAGAAATCAGTAGTAGATCTCAGACGTCATCCTCTGGTGGTGCGCAGCTAAACTATTGGCATCAATGCAATCTTGAATTTGTGATGTAAAGCTAGGCGAAAAAATGTCCAGAAAAGTAATTATTTTGAAAATATATTACTGCTTGTGTTTGTAAATCATAGCCTATAGTACTCCAGGCCTTTAAAAGATGCTAGCACAAAAGTTTCATCGGCATTGGTTCAGTAGATTCAGAGATTACCGCGCTGTAAGGCAACGCACTTCTGTCTTTATATATTAGTATAGATATAGATATAGATTATAACACAATTGCGTTACCCATATACGGAGAACTATAGGTTGGTTTAGTTAACATCCACGAATGAAACTTTAGCCGATTAAACTCTCGATTTGATATTGTTAGGTTTTAAAGTGAATGTGTTTAATCCCAATCTGACCGTGTTTATTTTCACTGTGAGTGTGATAGTTCTCAATTTTTTGGTCTCGCTTTGAAAGTGAAAAAGCTGAACTTCTTGTTCCTGAATTGCGTATTTTGTTCAGAATTGAAGAATTGTGTTCCTCATTAAATTGCAGGTTTTAAAGAGGAGACATTCGCATGGCCCATTATTTTAATATCATATTGTTCTTGTATTCCAACGTGAGCCTAAGGTGAAATTATTATCAAGCGACTTGAATGGTTTGTAATTTTTATGTGATATCCAAATCAGCATTTCGAGCAGAAATATTAGTTTATTTAGAAATTTCATTCCGTCAACAGAACAATTTTTATACCACAAATTATATTTTGGGTAAGAAATATTAGGAGTGAGAAGGTGACGATCCATATTCACTAGCTTACTTCGTTTCTCCGTCAACAATTTGTAAACGCGTAGAGAAAACGTATAGAAAACGCGTAGAGAAAACGTAGGTTATGTTCCTGTGAAATTTTTTCGGCCATATTGTACAGGAAATAAGTGCACGTCGCGTCGTGGTGTTTGCGGTTAAAAGTTATTTTAAAGCCTTTGATTAACGTCTTCTAACCCGCATTTAAATAAGAATGTCACTTAAATCAGTGGAAATATGTTACTTAATATGAATAGTTCTATACATTAAAGTATAGGAGTAATGTGTAGATTTTTGTTGTACTTGAAAGTATCACATATATATTAAAAGTCTCCAAGAAGTAAAACCCCTTTATTGTGAATTACATTTTGGAAAATATTATATTTTGTATTACCGATTAAAAATAATTATTTTGTTTATGCTCTCCTTCATGTGCCAGTTCAACTTTCCAACAATAGCCTGATCCAATTTGCAGTTTGCGAACAAATGAACATGGATAATTCAATTAAGAGTGTTTAGGTAAAGGAACAAAGCTCCGAGCAAATGGACGAGCGTGCGATCGATACGCAGTTCCTAAAAGTCACCAAGTTAATTTCTTAGGTATCGACCGGGCCACGCGGGCGAAGGCGACCAACCCACACCCGCCATGCTCTCACTACCACTTCCGTTCTCAATTTCACCCGCCTACGTCGCCGCCTACCTTCGCTGCTGTTAATGTCTCGCATTGCCCGTAAAATATGCGTAGCAAAGTCCTCCACTTCTAATAGGCTATTGACTTCTTAGGGCAGGGTGATATTTCTGAACACGTTCGCATCATTACGCTTTACCGTGTTCTGGTGTTATATACCATACATACATACATACATACATACATACATACACACACACACACACACACACACACACACACACACACACACACACACACACACACACACATATATATATATATATATATATATATATATATATATATATATATATATATATATATATATATACATACATATATCGTTCTGCTAAAATAAGAGCGTGAGGAAGTCTGCATTTGGAAACGAATGCGACAGTTAAAGAGAGTGTAGCGACAAAGGCAGAGATGCCAAAAGAGTCTTCGTTTTAAGCCAGCCGTCACCCGGGTGGCTGAGTAGCTATGCGTACCTACAGCGAGTGATGTGAGTATTGTGCGTTCACTTCTCTCGGGACTCTAGAAATGATCACTGTCAAAGGAGACAGTTGCTGCGCTCTCCGTAAACACGCCCACTGCTTCGCATCCTCTCTCATCTGCTGTTTCTTCATACCTGGAGCGTTAGCAAAGCGCGCCAGAAACACTGGATACAAAATGTTACGAGAGAACAATTCATCAACATTCATATTCAGCAGTTCTAATTTAACTCTCATATTTCTTTTCCGCGATTAACTGTCCATGAAACACAACAAAATGAAACCGGTAGCGGTAGCTCAGTGCATCAACTGATGTCACTGCAGCGCCTCTGACCGAGAGGTCCTAGGTTAGAGTCCTTACGGCGGCAGGATTTTCGACACTAGCTTTTCAGCTACGTCGAATTCAGTCGCTGTCTGGAGGAGAATTCAAGCGGCCGGCTGCTCTGATCGGTAGTTTTCCGTGGTGTCTCCGATCAACACCAGGTGAATGCCAGAGCGGTACCCTACCAAACGGGCCACGGACCGCGCGCGATCTGTCCTTCCTCTTCCTTGTCCTATCCTCTCCTCTTACACACACACACTTACACTAAGATGCACTACACTACCATATATTCCGGGAGACCGGTCGGAAGCTTAGAACTTGTCCCGGCTGGGGCGGTGCCCCGCTGTTGGGAGAGTCCTGGTTAGGGGGAAACCCCACTAGCCGACGGTAGGTCGGTGCCGGATCTCGCCATCCAGCGGCGGAAGATCACCTCCATCTCCCGAGAAAAAAATATGCACTACACTAACGGGACTAATGACCGAAGCAGTTGACGCGCCCAGAAACACGAAAAAATCAATCAATCAACAAAATGAATGAAAACAACAGGTATGAAAACTGATTGATAGATTTTACATCATCGCATGAACCCCACATTTAGTTAAACTTTATAGTATCATGTGTCATACGAGTACATGCAAAGTTCAGTACTATAATATAAAAAATGTTTTATATATGAAAAGTCATAGTATATGAAAAGTTACATATTGATGCTGGATAAGTGTCGATTTTTCGACAGAAAAGCATGTTTTCTGGGTCTCTGATATCAAAAGAGATGTTTTTTCTTGTTCCTAAACATAGTACTATATGCATACTCTAAGAGTTAACGTTTACAGTTTTTAGGTTCTTGACACCGAAAAAGTGTTTTTTTCTGAAAGCGTCTGTTTGTCTGTCTGTGTGTCTAATGGCTGTCCGCTCCTCTGAATGTGAGCAACATTAGCTGATAAACCGCATCCAGAATTTTCCATTAAAATTTTTAGTCCCCGAACAATCTCGCGGCTCTTCGGATTAAAAAGGGAAATTTTAATGTTTCAATGTATTTTATTATAATGCCATTATATTGTCAAAATTTTTTAAGAGGTTATAATTTTGTTGTTCGAATAAAGCAAACTAGCGTAGCCGTGCGAGAACTCTCGCATGTTAAATTCCAGCCTCTTCCGCTCTTTTCTTTACCATATAAGTGGAGAAGTTGTAAACAAAACGTGTTTATTTGTTAAAAATATTTAAAAAGGCAACTTTCAATGTACTTATAGAATTTAAAATGAAAATAAAGAACAATAAAATTGATGTTTAAAACAAGTTTTGAAGAAAGGTTTATTCAGTTTTGTTCTAATTTAATTTATTGAGATTTTTTTAAATTCTTCATTATAGATTATTCAAACTTTGAAGAAAGTGTTTAAGGATGTATTGGAAAAATTTATACATCCTTACAAACAACACATCCTTAAAACTTTGGAAGTAATTATACAATATTCCTTGACAGTTAGCTTCCTGCTTTCCTTGATAGTCACACGTAAAGTTGTTCATGAGAAAATAGATCGAGCAAACACAACTCTACTTTTTGGAATATTATTTACGTGTATTACAGAACTGAGAGGTACACTCATGCAATTTAATCGCTTAGAATATCAAGTAATTCGTTTAATTTCACACACAGTTGCAAATCCTGACGTCTAACTATAGGTGAGAGAGTACCGAGAATCGCCGGCCGGCAAAATATACTAGAATGTCCAAGAAGCTCTCGTACTATAGATTACAGCGAGATGAACGATTCATTGTAACTTTCGACCTCAAAAGGTTGAATTCAGTCGCTGTCTGGAGGAGAATTCTATCGGCCGGCTGATCTGATTGGTAGTTTTCCGTGGTTTCTCCGATCAACACCAGGCGAATGCCGGAGCAGTACCCTAACAAACGGGCCACGGACCGCGCGCGATCTGTCCTTCCTCTTCCTTGTCCTATACTCTCCTCTTACACACACACTTACACTAATATGCACCATACTATCACATATTCCGGGAGACCGGTCGGAAGCTTAGAGCTTGTCCCGGCTGGGGCGGTGCCCCGCTGGTGGGAGAGTCGTGGTTAGGGGGAAATCCCACTAGCCGACGGTAGGTCGGTGCCGGATCTCGCTATCAAGCAGGGGAGGATTACCGCCATCTCCCGAGAAAAAAAACATGCACTAGACTTGGCCTCGAGGCTAGGAGCGTCTGGAGATTCTGACCCGAAGAACTCATGACGTCACGCTTCCTCTATCTACGGAGAAAGCGCGGACACATGAATAGTATGGCAAACGAAACCAAACTCTCTTCTTTCGCGAAAAGCCGACGCATGAGTTTCTCCTTCTGTTCCGTATCGCCGACGCCGTTATGCGAACTGTAATTATTCTCATTGAACTGATGAACTAGAACATGAAATTAAATATTACTCAAGTGTTCTAAGTTACAGTAGTACGTGAAAAGGGTGGAGGCGGATGTAATTTATATTAGAGAGAAAGAGGTGTGGAAGAAACTAATTATTTTGGCAGCCGCGAATAAACTGATTTAATGCAGGTGAATACACAGAACTGAATCAAAATTGAGGAACGTAATTAAGTGGAGTGTGAGAAAACGGTACTAGCGTCTCAGGAGCGCAGTCCAGGGCTATGCGAGGGAACGTCACGGACTTAGGCGACGCTACTCATCCAAGGTAAAAGGTGCCTATTTTCCTAACAGTTAGAGCAGCACGCGGAGCAGCACACGGAGTTGGAGGTCGGAGACCACGAACGAACTGTGGTCGGGAGGAAGTCATGAACTATTTAAATGGTCGTAACTCGCAGAACGAGGGTAATTTTAAAGGGTAAATCTTGTGAAATTTGTGATTACATTTAGTAAAGGGAAATAGGAAAAAACATTTTAGAAACTGGAATTCTAATCAACTCATATATGCCTATAATATACTTTATGCTACGTAACTCGTGTTTTAAAAGTTAGTAATTCTGTGAGTGTAGTAAAGATGTATCTTGCTTTTGATTTATAAGTTAAAATTTACCCTCCGTTGCACGCGCTGTGTTTGTGACACGAGTACACGCGCGCGGACTGAGAATCTGCAAACTTAAAACACTCTCTTCTTACAAATTTAATAGCGTATTTGTACAGTATTTTTTCGTGAAAATCAAATAAATCTTGTGTTGCAATATCACTTAATTGTTGGAATTTACTTTTCTATTTATATTAGATTAATATATTGTGACGTTCATCAATATCCACCAAACGTCTCAGCCGCCCACGCAACTTTCACATCGCGAGAATGCAGAGTTCACAGTACGCATGACGCTGTGGTCAGTGGAAGTGCGATTTTGTATCAGCTGACCACAACAGCACGACTAGCTTTCGGGGGTTGGTACGCTTGCCGAGTCAGTCTTGTGAGGGATATGACGTCGCACTTCCCCTGACTTGAGAAGGCCGCCACAAAAATACTGTGGGGAAGAGCAAAAACTTCTTCTTGTACGAGTCGCCGAGTAATTAGTTTGCAGTAAAGAGACGCCCTATCGTTAGTTCGAGACATAATTAGAATTTTGCTGTCCGCGTAGAAACTGCGCATAAAGCGTCCCTTCTATGAAAGAGAACTGTGGTCGCGTAGAATCTGTTAGCAGAGTAGTTGAAGCATCGTGGATTGGAGCTGTGTTTTGATATCATGCCTGAGATCATGGCCTGCATATAATGAGATTTTTGAGATCATGGCCTGCATATTAAATGAAATAATTTGCATAATTAAAGCTGCGAGTAAGAACTGAGCTTGTACAAGCGGCTGCGAATCGAACGAGTAATGTAGGCAGACGCCAAAACTGTTAAAACGCTATAAATCATTAGCAAGGTGCATGGGGCATTGCGTGTACGTAGGCGTCGAGCATTGTGAGTGCGGCGAGAAGAAAGAAGTCGAGAGAGGACGTGTGAAGGTGCAAAGAAGGGGAAGAAGGCTGGAGACGAGGAGAGCAGGCGTTGCGTGGGCGGATTGCACCGTTCGGGGCGTTTGGAGGTCGCTGCACTCAGTGGAGGCGACGAAGTCAGCTGCCGAGGGGAACGGCGCGGCCGCAGCGCTCTGCCGCGTGCTATGAGGAGGCCACGCTGCGAGGCGACGCCGGGAGATCGGCGAAGGCCAAACCCGAGGTACGGCGGACTCCGGAGATCAGACACACCAAGGTAACGAACGGAAATTTGTTGACGGGGCAGAGGAATGCGCCGCGAGCTGGGAGGGTGACGACAGTGGGTCTATCGTGTTCAAGACGCATTCGTGACCACGTGTTCCAAAACGTTGTGAATAATTTGAGAACAATGTATTAGAAACATTGTGACGAATTAATTAATTTCAGAGATAGAAAGAGGACAGAAACGACTCTGTTCTAGAACTGATTATTTAAATGCCTTGAAACACTACAACATTATTACATTTTAAAATTCGCATACCTGTTCATGTTTAACCCTTTAGTGGTCGCGTGGATTACTATTGTAATCTAGTGTTATTTATTCACTGTTTCCGAGGGTTGAGAAACTTTTGGCATGGACTTTTCAGTACCTTTTGTAGAAGATCCCCAGCTATGGAATTATAGCGAAATGAGTCACGTGATAACTGCTGAACGAGCGATATGCTCTGGAAATAGCTTAAATAATAATAGTAATCCATACGACCACTTGCAGTTTAGTCTCTGGCCTATAGGGACATTGTGAATATCACTGCAATCAATGCTGTGAATGTTTATTAAATTAAAAACAATGGAGAAAAGTTGATAAGAAGGAGATGTACTGCACGATCTCGACTTGTCCTTTATGAAACCAGGAATGATAAGGACGACCGAGAGAAAAACTCTGCTGACAGCAATAAGAACACGCGGGAGACTTCTGCTGGGAATCCGAGAAAGAACCGAGAGGTCCGCGGAGTCACCAAGAGGCGACGTGGGACGTTGTTATCTCTGTGGACATCAACAAAACAAGAGAACTCGACAGTACTGTATACATTGCGTCCAGTGAATGTGCCCAGAACACGTTAAGAAAATATGTGTGGGATGTTCATCTGTTGTTGACATTGAATCACAATCTGTGTTCAGGCTTCAAATGTTTAAACAAGTCTGTCAATCTGATTTACTTAACCATCGTAATGCAACGTATGTCAATTGCACAAAACGGATGGAGCATAAGACTTTTCAAAAACAAACATCTACTCGCATATATTGAGTATATTAATTTACAGGCAATTTAAAAGCAAAATTAATTATATGCAATTTTGTATAGCATTTCACATTATTTGTAATATATCAATGTTCTAATACATTTAACTAAATTTTGAAACTGTTACGTGTTTTAGACACCATTACTCGCCTTCTTAACTAAAGGTTGATTTTTTCGTTAAATTTCATTAATAAGAATACTTTTAATGAATTACAATTTTAATACACGCAACCACTCTCGTCCCAGTTTTGAGCGCGACCACTGAAGGATTAATGTCATTCATTGTGAAATGGTTATTAAATGACAAATAATAATAATAATAATAATAATAATAATAATAATAATAATAATAATAATAATAATAATAATAATAAACAATAACCAACTTAAACAACAATATGAGCATGAAAAAGCCAGATACTGGGGATTTGCTCCTCATTTTAGACCTAAAATACCTAGGCAACACAATTCAAAAAACTGGCAACCTTAACTAAGTTAGCAAATGAAGAAATACTCGTCAATGAAGTCAGACAAATTACGACCTATGAGCAACTAGACTCAATTATCTACTGCACATCGCTAGCAATTGTGAAGTTAAGTGGGGGAAAAATCCTAGAATCCCAACAGCCATTTAGCCATCGAAACCACCTTGGAAGAGGCGGATGGAGGGAAGAATAAAACAATTCAGATCTGACATTGCCATTATCGAAGCCTTTCAGAAAGGAAGCAAAAAGACGCGCACCAGAAGTAAAGTATCGAGAATCAGGAGGAAATACTGCAAACATGCGCAATACAACGAAAACCAAAATACATTTGAAGCAATAGATACTCTCAAACAACAACTAAGTGTCTATTCGCAAATAATACGACGCTACACCAGAAGCTTGAAAAGGAAAAAAGACAATCACGATTTTATTAAAAACCACAAGAGGTTCTATGAGAATCTGAAAAGAGAAGTCCATTCAGGAAAGTTACCGGAGAGATCAACTGTGGAAGATCACTGGACCACGATATGGTCAACAGAAAGTCATTTCCAGTCCCACGCATTATGGCTGACAGAAGTGTCGGGCGTATCAAGCAAGACCAGGGAAATGGAAGTTTCCGATATATCAATGGATGTTCTAAAGACAGCTATTAACAAACTCAAAAATTGGAAATGCCCAGGACCAGATGGACTTCACAACTTCTGGTTCAAAAGATTCACCTGTATACATGAAATAATTCTGACTCTTATTAATCATTTTCTGAAACACCCTGAAGAACTACCGACGGCCCTGTGCGAGGGGATCACTTTCATGAAGCCGAAATCTAACAATGCCACAGATCCCGGACAATTCCGACCCATCACATGCCTCAACGGGCTATATAAAATCATCACTAGTTGTTTAAAAACAGTGATAGAACAACATTGTGAACAAACCAATATTCTTTCAGAGTAACAGAAAGGCTGTTGCAAGGGTTCATTGGGGTGCAAAGAACAGCTTGTAATCGACAGTGTCATCATGTCTCAGGCATCCAACAAAAACGAGATCTGTATACTTGTTTCATCGACTACAAGAAGGCATTTGACATGGTCCCGCATGACTGGCTGATCTATGTTCTAAAGATATATCGTGTTAACCATGCAATCGTAAGATTTCTTATGAACGTAATCAATCACTGGCAAACAACAATACATATGTCCTCAAATAGTGAAAGAATTGTCACTAATATACTGAAAATCCGCAGAGGTATATTCCAAGGCGATAGTCTCAGCCATTACTGGTTCTGCCTTGCTATGAATCCACTTTCCTCCTTGCTGGAAAGCATGGGAGTTGAATATGAGCTGAAAGGCCAGAGCAAACATGATGTGAGTCATCTAGCATACATAGACGATATCAAACTGTACTCAGAAACATTACAGGGACTGAAGAAGCTCCTTTATGTCACCGAAAGATTCTCAACCGACATAGGAATGCAATTTGGTATCGAAAAATGCAAAATCCAATGTATAAGGAAGGGTAAACTCATCACCGAGGTAGAACATGAAACGCTGACAGGGGAGACTATAACAGCCCTGGAAGAAAATGAACTTTATAAATACCTGGGAATTCAGCAAAACAAGCTGATAATCCACAGTGAAATTAAAGAAAAGTTGCAGGTGGAATTCGAGAAGAGAATGAAAAGTTATTCAAAACCTTCCTCAGTTCACGAAACCTAACTGCAGCGGTTAACATGTATGTAATACCAGTAATAACTTTCTCACTGGGCATCATTAAATGGTCCAGGACGGATATTGAATCCTTGGAAAGGCTTATTAGGGTCCAAATGAGCCATTCCCAATACCACCACCCCAAAAGCTCAATTCAAAGGGTAACGCTTCCAAGGAAGATGGGAGGTCGTGGTATCCTGAAAATAAGTAATCTCCATTTCAAACAGATTACCAGTATGAGAGAATACTTCAGGAAGAAAGCGTTGTCTTCTCATCTACACAAAGTGGTACTTGAAGCGGACTACAATTATACACCTCTGAGTCTCAATCAAGCTAATATAGAACTTCAACACCCCTCTTTCCAACAAGAGATAGATCTCTGGAAGCACAAAGCAATCCATGGGAGATACCCAGCTGAAATAGCCAATCCAAATGTAGACGTAGACATGTCGTACAAATGGCTCAGCATTGGATATCTCTACCCAGAGACTGAGGGGTTCATGGTTGCCATTCAAGATCAAGTCATTGCAACCAGAAACTATCTCAAATATGTCATCAAAGATTCAGAGACGACCTCTGATAACTGCCGGGCCTGTGGCCAACGCGGCGAGACAATTCAACATATTACAGCAGGATGCAGTGTACTCGCCCCAACGGAGTATAAGAACAGGCATGATATGGTGGGTCGAATTATCCACGCCCAACTCCTCAAGATCTGTGGTTTAGCTCCATGCCATGATACACCATACTACAAGTATATCGCAAAGAATGTACTTTAAATCATTAACTATAAATTGTACTGGGATCGTAGTATTTTGACGGACCGCACAGTACACCATAGCAGACCGGATATAACACTCTGGAATAAAAATGAGAAGAAAGTATGGTTTGTAGACATGGCAGTTGTAGACACCAGCAATCTCGCTACAGCATATCATACGAAGATCCAGAAGTACAAAGAATTAGCACATGTCGTGAAGGAGCAATGGAACATCTCAGAAATCAAAACAGTCCCCGTGGTTCTTTCAGCAACGGGCGTCATCCCGAAGACTTTAAAGAATTCACTAGAAACGCCGAAAATAAATAAAAATACCATAATCAATATCCAGAAATGTGTCATACTTTGTACATGCACATTGGTCCGAAAATTCTTGGGAAGTAATGAGAGTGTTTAGTTGCTACTTTAATTACATTAGTATTTATGAATATTATAAATGTTAAATTTTGTATTAGAATTACTAGATTACTATTATTAGAATTACTAGACTAGCTATTAGAAGCTATTAGAGCTATTAGAAGCTATTAGAATTACTAGACTAGCTACTAGCTATTAGAATTACTAGACTATTAGAACTTCTAGAATTACATACTGTTGATTTTTATTGTTGTCATGCTTTGATGTATTGTATCTGTATGACTACAATCTATGTACCAGTGAACTGTGAATGAATAAATAATAATAATAGGTACAGTGTTACTTTTAAAAAATGAAGTTAGTTCAAAATATTTAAAATACAAAATGCTTTGAAAAGCTAATAATGAAATCTTATGGTCCGAAACGTTTAGTGAAAATTTCATTTCAATATCTTGAACCGTTTAGATTAGAAAATATTTGAGGTGGAGTTTTTATTGAAGGACCCTGTATATTTATAACTAATCGAAACATAAAACATGCCACAATATTAGAGTTGTTGATATGGAAATAATTGTTTATTATATCCAAAGGGAATTATATATTATTGTATCCAAAAAGGATTTTTATTATATCCAAAGGGAATGCCCGCAGTAGGTAGACTCACGCCAGTGCCCACAATGTATCTCTCAGATACACCTGCAACGTTTTGTAAATGCGAATGATCTGAAGGTCCATTTACTCACATACATATATTATCCAGTTTGTACACATCCCTCAATGCAGTTGTTAATGAATCTTACGGTGCAGAATTCTTGTCTAAATAGTTACGGTGAGAATGGTAAAAATTGACAAAGTACACGCAAAAATCATTAAAAATCATATTATCATATTAAATAATGTTAAATACAATTTCCTCAAATTATTTTGGCATGTTCTAAACAAATATATATTTCACTTTTTCGCAAAAATAAGTAGAAAATCAATGTCTGTGCATATATATTGCAAGGTTCCCAATTTTTTCATTTCCGTACAGACGTCTCCTGCACATCTTCATTCTCTTCAGTAAGAAATTGTGACAGTCGATTGTAGATAAGGCAAATTGTCACATTTCTTGAATAGGCACTTTTCGCTGAAAATAATGACATGATATGCACCGCTCAAGCCAGGAGCTCACAATGCACTGGCGCCATTGCACTCAACGTACATGAGAGATATCGCGCAGCGCAGCGATCAAGTTTGAACATGCTCACGGGAAATGATTCAGTGAAAGAATAAAAATAGAAAACTAGGTGGTCTCAGAAAATTACAATGAAAAAATATATGAAATGTCAGGTCACTAAATGCATCGCAATAATTCAGGAACAAAATTGCCGTGGCTTCGATCTCAACAGATCTATTGAGGGCATTCCCGGGTTAATCGGAAAAATATTTACACACATCTCTTATAGTTAAACACCGATTAACTATGAGAGATATTCATAAATATTTTGTACAAATAGTATATACTATGTTTAAATAGTAACACAAATAATAAACGTGAGAGTAGAACATCTAAGACGAACACACGCGCGCGGAATGACGCTCCGTATCTCTATTGTGGGCAACGTCTGCAACGAATAAGAAAGGTTTTTACGACACCTATCGATGAGTCACCACGGTTGAGGAAGATACAGGAAGCCGAAAGTCAATACCTCTTGCTAACAGACAATGAGAGGCAAAAATAGAAGAGAACGGAGTCTCACTCCGCGTGCGTGTAACGGAGGGTGGATTATAGTGGCAAATTAGTGGCATGTTTTCATAGTAGTAACCGTGCACGATAAGCACGTTAATGAGAGGTTTATGATTAAAAGAGAAATTCATTTAAAGAATAATTCTTAATTTTTAGAGGGTGTCATCTGCTGACGTGGGCGTATGTCAAACAAATAGTCCCTTAATTTGTATGTCTTTGTGTATTTTGAATATATTATACACGCGATATGTATATATATATATATATATATATATATATATATATATATATATATATATATATATATACAATCTTGATACTATTTAAAAGTAATTATACAAATATTATGAAGGGATTACTTCCTTTGACATTATCAATATTATTATTTCTTCCTTTACCCTACTATGCGCATTAATATATTAATTTAGAAGCTTATAATAAAGAAATTAATATTTTATTAATTTCAGTTTCAATTTTAAGCATGGGTTTCGACACACATCATTTTACTCCTTACCTGCTGCATGTGAACGTGTAATTTTATACAGAATTACGATTCGTGGAAGTTTAATTAATTAAAACCGATTATTGAATTGATGACAACTACTAGAAATTATTGGCATTTTCTTTTCTCAAAAAATAAAAATTTGACATTTATTCTGACATTCTTACAAATTTTATTGAGCTCATTAATGAAATTGTTAACCTTTTCTCTGTACAAACATTAAAGCCCCATACGGTTTTGATTAAAGGTCATAAGCTTATTGCGATGACTTCTCAGATGTTCTTCTCGGATGTTTTCGGGCTCGATGTTGTCCTTGGAATGTCCTCGATATCCCTATTATCGTATTCCCACCTATCATTAGAATAGATTTAAAATGTTTCCGAAATATCCTTAATTATTTGATACCTTATAGGATTCAATAATTTCTATTAAATTAATACGCGGTCGCAATTTGCCCTAGTTGTCCTTCGGATGAAACACCTACGCGCGACTGTCTATTTTATTGGAAATTCCTTCCATCTACGGAGCTATCCGTATACATCCCTTCGAAACACGGAGTCTTGTAAATTCAAACTCCAAATTACAATAACAAAAATTACAATTAGAGGTGTCATTCATTTCTTAATCTATTCTGTTCTCGACTTTTAATTTTTCTTCTTCTCCTCTTCTCTACAATTTATCTTTTTCTACTCCGCTCTTCTGGGATTTTATCTCTACCCAGAACATAGTATGTGAGAAGACAACAACGGCTCGAGAGGCAATGTGGAACCAGACGAACATCACAGTGGCTCGAGAAGCGGAAGTAGCATCCGTCTCTGCATTTTGTACTTATTTTACGTCAAAATACAGTTAAAAAGTATGTGTGACGCGCTATGGGGAGAAGTGAATTCTGTACACGTTTCAAAATTTTTGAGATCCATACCCTAAGTCATATACTTCTTGAGTTTTGAATACAGAAAGAAATGGGCGTTTTTTGCAAGGATTACAAATAAAATATTCGCTCAGAAGTAATAAAATCTATTTTCAAGGATAAATCAACAATAAATTTTGGGCTCTTATCCAGCATGTCCTTCGTCAAGGAATAATAGTTCCTGCCGCAACAACGTGGAAACTATAATATGAATAACTATATTTCCCATTGAATTCTAGAAGACGTGCACTGATAATGAAGTTTCCTTTATAACCAGAAGCAAAACAAGGGTCCATCTCAGCATTTGCTCAAAAAATCAGGGAACCTGGACAAAAAAACTGATCGAGATAGGGGTCAGTGACTCAGAAGCTGTGGTACAATACTTGTTACAGGTTGTTTAGAATTATTTAGTCAAAATGGTAAATAATACATTATCACCGTGATGTTATCAAAATTAATGTTACTTCCCATTTGATGCTCAGTATTGTAACACCCACACTTCTCCCTTCTTTATGTTAAAGCTAACTTTAATCTGGTCGTATTTTCAGACCGCAACTGGCACTGCGCCAACTCTTCGTAGAAGGGGGGATGCTTTCCAGAGCGCCCCGACTCACCTATTCTCCCGGTTTCCTGTCTGCAGCGGTGCCCCGGTTGCGCAGTCTGAAATTATGAAGGAATGCATGCGTGACCGGCTTCTCCATGCATCAATGCATGAAAACTCATTGTATGTTTAACAAATGGATTTTAATCCCAACTTCCTAAGTGAGGTGAGTCCTCCTATTACAAAAATAATTTTGCTAACCTAACTTAACCTAAGTTAGCTTAGATTCCAGGCCCTCTCGGGTCATTGGCCCCGGTGTGGTGGCCCTGGGTTGGCGCAGGCGGCGGCCCAGAGCGGTCCGGTCCGCTGGCTGCCTCCCTCGCCCTCCGAAGGGCGGGCGGAGCAGCGGGTGGCGTCCCGGCGCCTCGGACGCTACCGGTGACTCCATCGCGCCTCTGCCCGTCACAAGTTGCAGCCCGAGTTCGGGCGCTCTGACAGGTATTGGCCGTAGAGTTCTCACCTCACGGCGATTGTCCAGCGTGCACCTAGCGCAGGCAACACATGAGCGACCAGCGAGGGGATGGCGATGGCAGTCTGGCGAGTGGGCGCGGCGATGCGTCCATGATTAATCTCACTCGCCCGTCTCCTCCTTCGGAATAAATTACTCGACCTCACTCACCTGTCTTTTCCATCAGAAGAAAGCTCGTGGGGCCCGCAGTGGCCTCCCATGAGTCGCGAGACCACGTGTTCCTCTCCCGCTGGGTTTTCGGCGATTGGCCGCCTGAAATCACGCGGTGTGCTCTGTCCAATCGCGGTGTCATCGGCGACGGTTGGCGTCGCGGGTTTCGGACGAAATTTTGGCGTGTCGGCAATTCTCTGAAACCTGGGTGAGTGAGTGGCGACGCTCGTCGGCGCGGCGTCCGTAAATTGCCCGCTGAGTCATGGCGCGCCCAGCGGCACCTCTGCCCAACACAATAGGGCCGGGCCCAGCGCGGTGTCATCGGCGCACAGGTAGCGAAAAAGTCCTCCGTTCGTAAATGAAGAGAAGCTTACAAAAATCACGTGGGTGGGATTTGGTTATTATTCGTACAATTATTTTTGTAATCTAAAAGTCTGGGAGCTATAAGATATATTTCGCCAGAATATTATACCATATCTCAGGCGGGAATGAACATTGGCGAAATATACTCAACGGGCAGTATAAAGACTGAGTGAATTCGAAAGAGTTCTGAACGCGTACCTAATGACCTTAATTTTTTGTTCAATTCATTTAAATGGACGTTTCATTTGAGGTTTGATTGAACTGAAAGACCCAAAAATTTTGTTAACTTAACAAACCTGGCAAACCGTTCATTTTCAATGGAGTACAGAATTGTTTATTTGAAATGGAAAACTGCATTAAAATTGTTTTCTTTTCGTTTCCTATTAATTTGTTATTACGGAACCAATTTAAAACATCTGATATTGTTTCGGTTATATACGGTTTCTTTAGTGCAAAGAATGTTCATATCATCCGCAAAGAGAACCGGTCTTTTCGAATCGTCGACGGCATTTCGTTTACGTATAGTAGGAAGAAAATAGACTCTAAAATCGAACTCTGAGGGACTCCACTTGCAATTGGCAAAGATTCTGAAAGGTGTGTACATAACATTCCATCATTCCAGTATGGCATTTCTACCTTCTGAGATCGTTGTTTAAGGTACGAACCAATCTAGGGCAATACCACGGATTCCATATCAAGGTAATTTTGAAAGTAAAATGTCATGATCAATGATGTCAAAAGCTTTAGAAAGATCTAAAAAAATCCAATAGGTGCTTCGTTTGATCCAATAGTGAGGCGACATCTTTAAGAAAAGAAAATATGGCAGTTTCCGTAGATTTTGATTTTCTAAATCCATGTTGGAAATTTGAAAGCTCGTCGTGTTTACTGAGAATGGTTTCCATTCGTGCGTTAAAAAGTCTAGTATTTTTGAAGAAAAAAAAAACTGACAGAAGAGAAATAGGCCGATAATTTTGAATTTCATTTTCGTTGCCCATTTTGAAGAGCGGCTTTGTCTTTGCTGTTTTAAAAAGTTTTAAAAATATCTGGAAAAGTTCCGGTGCATAAGGATGCATTAAATATATGGCTATATACCACATTCGGGCGGATGTATAATAGCAGTCGCACAGGTCTTTCACAAACAATCCGGAAATTCAATTCTTAACCGGCCGAATATTTATTTTTAGTTTATCAATTATTTTGAGAATTTCATAGGAAGAAGTTTCCGAAACGAACATCGTGTCTAAAATATTTGGGGAATAGTCTGATATTGAATTGTGGCTGAAGACCGTTAGTGATATCGGCAGCAATTCTCGAAAATAGTGGTTAGAGACTTCCACTGCTGCCGGGTCGTTTACATTTCTATTGTTATATTTTAAAACAACATTCTCTACAAGGTTTCTAGTTGATTTGGTCGTATTTTGTATAATATTCCACATTTCTTTTGCAAGGGTTTATACTCAAAGAAACTGGGATTTCTATCCCAGCTTTAAGATGACAGTCCCATTAATATCCATACACTGCGCAGCGCTTGCAACACAACGAGAGGACATCATCCTGCTAAATTTCTCAAAGATTCATGCCAAACTGACTCTTTTATGCCAACATTTGCAATTAAAAGGACACGAATTAGCGACAAATATTAGAAATATCTAAGCTGGAAATGTTAGAGCCCTCTCAAATAAAGAAGATGAATTAGAACAGGAATTAAACAGTGCTGGTATTGTTATTGCTGCAATGACTGGAACAAAACCAACAACAGGAAACTACACGGCTCATCAGAATTACAAAATTACTCGTATTTATCGATATACTGTGGGGTCCTCCAAGAACAGAGAGCATCGGCTTGAGGATTTATTTGGATCAGAAAACATTTAAAAACAGAATAGTATCAAACACTTTCATAAACGAAAGAATAATAACGAGATTTAAAGTAGATGGAGGTTATGTTATAGTCTTCGCATTAAATGCACCAGAGGAAGGGAGAACTCAAAGATTCTACGAACAACTCAATAAATAAGATCAATAAAAGTGATTATCTACTTATGTTAGGCGACTTAAATGCAAGAATAAGGAAAATGCCTATAAAAATATTGTAGGCACAGAAGGTGAACACACTCTTAACAATAATGGGAAAAAATTAATATAATTTGTCGTACACAATAGGCTGAGAATTACTAATACTTTTTTAAAAACATCGAGGCATTCACAAATTCACATGGATCCGCGTACGTAGGTCTACGTAGGTATGGTACGTGGATCCGCCTCTACAATTGATTACGTACTTGTAAATAATAAGACTTGGATAAATATTAAAACTATAAGAATAGTTAGAAGTTCTGATGTATCATCTGATCTTAGAGTTCTTGGTAAGTTGTCACATAACGTTTCCAACGAGATGGAAGAAAATTATCCTAAAATCCAAACCAGAAATAGACATTTTTAAAGTTCACCTGTTACAATTTTATAGTACATGACTTCTATAACAATAGACTCAGACAGAAAAACATTTTTAGTCCTTTTAAGCAACAATACAAAGGAAGAGTGGGCAAACAAGGCAAGGAAAATATAACACAGGTAGTAGCAGAAGATATAGGAGTTAGGAAAACGGAATTTTCGAAAAGAGGGCTAAGGTTCTGGAATGATAATATCAAACAGCTAATTAAAGAAATAAGAAAAAAAGAAACAAACCTAAAAACTCTCATCTCCTGAGAATGTCAATCATAGAATTGAATAAAAAAGAAAATCAGCTTTAGTTAAAAGAGAAGTCCGTGAACTCAAACGAGGACGTTGGAAAAGATATGTTAGCGAAATCGAACATGACTTATACAGAAGTAAAAGTAAAGCATATGAAATTATAAAATATTTAAATAATTAGTAAGAGATATAGTTCAACTGGATATAATTTCTGAAACAAAACAGTTGAATTACTTAAAATAGATATGGACCTCTGAAGAAGAAGAAGAAGAAGAAGAAGAAGAATAGATTGCAATTAAAATTGAAATATGTAATTCTATAGATCTGATATCTATAGATGAATTAAATGAAGCCATTAATACAACAAAAAATAAACTGTGGTGCTACAGAATGGCACAGAATTTCTCGTAGCAAACTTTTATTATTTCCTTGGTGGGAACTGGCTTTAAGGTCTTGCTCCATTTCTGTGGCTAGCTGCCATCTATCGTCCCCCAAAGTACATTTATTTCACATTTTCTCAACTTTTCAGTTTCGTAATAGTATAATCGAAATATAACTTGAAGAATATTAAGGAAGAGTAAAACTTCGTCCTGGCAATTTTCATTGAAAAATCTGAACCCATTTTTAAGAAAATGGCGATTAAGCATTAATGTAAATACGAAATTTGAAGCTCTCTTTCAGAGGAATATATTGCATTTTCGAAAAACGTCATTAGAAGTCACTTGAAGCACTTTCACTCTCAAATGTAGTAATGTATACAAATCGATGGAAATGTGCATATTAACAGGTGAGAGATATTAAAAAAGTACATTTCTGTAATTAAAAAACAACAAAAGAATACACCAAAATGAACTTGACGTCATATTATATAGTGAAATCAACACTATGTATTGGAAAAGTTTGAAGAAAGAATGTGAAGCCATTCCTGAGAAAATTGCGTTTGAGCGTTTCTGAAAATGCGGAGTTTTGAGCTCATTTTTGCAGAAAACTGTTGAGTTTTCGAGAAACTATATTGCACATTATTTAAAGCACATGTACTCATTAATATTAAAATGTGAAGAAATCGCCTCTAAAGTAAATATTACCGATGTGAGAAATAAGTCAAGAAAAATTTATTTCTTGTTACTTTTGAAAAGCAAAAGAATAGAGTAATATGGCGTTTATGTAATCATATAGGGTTAATTTGGCACTAGCTCTATGAAAAATATAAAGAAAAAATTTGAAACCGTTTTTGAGAAAATCTTGTCTTGAAAAGATCGTACGCGTGGTTTATGTGCTAGTAGTGTTCACAGACGGACGGACAGACAGATGGACAGACAGACGAATGGCCAGAGAGACGTTTTGAAAAAAACACTTTTTCGGTATTAGGGGACCCCAAGACGTGTATTTGCATTTCTATTTACACGTGTATTTGCGAAATCGATTTTCCGCAATATTACATAACTTTTTCTATACTACGTATATTACTGCGAATATGGCAAAAAATCCAACAGCAAAACATGATTTATCCATTATATACCATTGTATATCCATTATATATTCCTTAAATACATAATCACAAAATTCCGCCTAGAATATCTACACTTACTTTCATTGGAAGTTTAGTGATATATCTTCTATCAGGATTTCGAGTAGTGTTTTCAAAATGTTTCATACAGAACAATTCTTCTGAAGTAAAGTTCTGTGGGAGGGTGATTTCTTCTAATTGCCAGAATTTTTCTAACTGTTGATCCTGTTCTGAATTTGCATCAATAAAGTTACTTAGAGCGTTTTGAATTATAGCATAAGCATTTGGGTTAGGATAGCATCCACTTATGTTCCGTCCAAAAACACTGTTTTGTAATATTAAAAAATAAAAAGATTTTGTTTAAAGCAAAAATTACTGTCTCTTATTTTGTACTTTTGAAATGTCTGCGTTTATTTTTGGCATTTTCCAAAAAAATGGAGCAATAGCCGAAAATGAGACTAGCACCGTATTTTCGCCGTTCTTTATTACATATGTGGAGAAAATGGTACTGAAAAAATTGGAGCTGTTTTGGAGAGAGAAAAAGCTTTAGAAATTGCGTAAATTTTAGATTTATATTAAGCCGTATCAGTTCGTTTTCACAAAAAATTGTACGTGACCATTTTTTAAGGGCTGAATTTTTAAAACCGCCTTTGTTTAAAGCAAAACTTGCTATCTCCAATTTTGTAATTTTCAAATGTTCAGTTTTGGCAACTTCGAAAAATCGGAGCGATAGACGAACATGAGACTAGTACCTTAATTTTTACCATCCCTTAATACATTCGAAAAGAAAATTTAAAGAAAAATTGGAAGTGTTTTTAAAAAAAAATACCTTTGTTTTACTTAAAACTACACGCAAACGACTCATATTTTGGAAAAATTGAACGTGAACGTATTTCAAGAACCGTCCTTAAGGAACAGATTACATTAAGAAAAATATTTGTTACTACAATACTAATATTTGTTATTACAATTAAGAAAAATATCCTCAATATTATAGTTGTAGGAAGACGCCCAAAAAATTGTGCTTCTTCAGTTTTCAAAAAATCTGAGATTTCAACGAACATGAGATTACCACCGTTCTCTTAAACGTTCTTTACACTATCCGAAGACAATGTTTCATCAAAATATTTGTTGCCATTTTTGAGAAAAATTTGAAAATGTTTTTGAGGCTTCATGCAAAGTACCCTCAAAATATCCGCTTGAAATTATCAAAGCCACGAGATCATTCAGATCGCGTGGGGAATATCCATTTTGAAGAAAATCGGCTGAAAGGTTTAGGCACTAACGTTGACCACAGACGGACGTTTTGGCGTCAATCGAATTTTCGGTATTAAAAACCAACAAAACATGAATTCTGGCTACAACACTTTTTATAGGATCTCTTTTCTAAATTTAGCAACAGGATTTATCCACTTTTTTTCCAGAGCCCGGCAAAAACGGTTTCTGCCGAAAATTCGTTTTCCGGCACACGATTACATAACTTTCTCTTCTTACGAAGAATTTTGTAAGCCGAGAAAGTAATAAATATACATGTAATACTATTGCTAACTGACGACTAGATAGAGATGAATGATTGCTAGTAACTAATAATGACCAACTAACTAACTAGTAGACCTAGTAACTAATTATGTATCTTGATTGACATGTAAAGCAATAAAGAACAAGAAATTGGCAATCAAATGACTTAATTAGTATTTGAGCCAATGGAAGCTAGTCATCATGTATGTTCAGCAGTTAATTCCTTGGTGCATTAATGACTACTTATTATTATTATTATTATTATTATTATTATTATTATTATTATTATTGTTTTTACTTTCTCATCTTATTGGTACATTTGAATGAATTGCACAGATATACATAATCAGAGCACAATACATCTATTTTTTAAAAAGAATTTATAATACATTGTTTCCCATGAATTTCCGTACTATTCTTGTTGTTGAAATAACAACAGCCTTCTGCATGGGTTTGTACAGATCTTCATTCAAACCCAGTTGCTTAAGGCCCCCAATCAGACTCCTAGGGATGACTCCGGTGCTGGAAACAATAATCGGGATAATGTTGACTCTTTTCATATTCCACTGTTTCTCAACGGGTTCAACAAGATTTGCATATTTACTGATTTTTTCAGTGTATTTGCTTTGAATGTTGCCAGTATTTGGGACAGAAACATCAATAAGCATGACATGTTTCTCACACTTGTTAATCACAACCAAATCCGGTCTGTTGTGAATCACTGTCTGGTCCGTTAAGATAGTTCTATCCCAATACAAGCGCCACTCTTCGTTCTCCAGTACACTCATAGGTTGGTACTTAAAGTACGGTACCTTATCTTCAGTCAGAAGACGACATTTTTGAGCCAACGCTTGATGTAAAATTTTGGCCACCGAATCATGTCGCTGTTTATATTCGGTGCCTACCAAATGTGTACAACCCGAGGTAACATGTTGAATTGATTCCACTGTTGGACAACCATAACGACATAACTCATTCTGCACATTGCTATCTCTAACAATTCGCTTCAAATAGTTACGCGTTGGAATAACTTGATCCTGAATAGCCAACATAAACCCTTCAGTTTCTGGAAAGATCTGTCCTGATATAAGCCAGTAGTTCGATGCTTTCAAATCGACATGTTCTTGGCTCATCTCATGTGGATGTCTTCCATGAAGAGCTTTGGCCATCCATAAATCTCTCTTTTGGCCGTCATTGCATGAGAAGTCCGCAACATCCTGTCTCGACAGCTCTATCGGAGTATAGACATCTGCTTCACAAATTGCTTTATGCAGTTTTGATGTATTTGCCGCAGAGTGGAAATACATTCTCATGCTCTTCACTTGCCGACAAAGTTGGTTTCCAATGTCTGTGAGTCCTCTTCCACCCATATTTCTCGGAAGTGTTATACGTTCGACTGCAGATTTTGGATGGTGCATGCGTGCTTTCGTCATTAAAACTCTCATTTTCCGTTGTAAGTTCTCAATGTCAGTTTTGCTCCACTTAATAATGCCAAATGAGTAGTTTAAGACTGTGACAGCATAGGTGTTAACAGCTTTTATGATATTTCTTCCATTCAACTTTGTTTTCAGGAGCTTTCGGGTTCTTCGGAAGAATTCCTCTGCAAGTTCATCTTTCATTTTACATTGGTCAATGTGCCTTGCCTGTCTCACTCCCAGGTATCTGTACGTTTCCTCAGCAGACATCGCTTGTATCAATTGTTTATTTTCAAGTTCAAAGGCTCCCTCTTGGAGCTTTCCTTTTACAATATTCAATGTACGACATTTTTCCAGGCCAAACTCCATTTTAATACTTTTTGAAAATGATTCCACAATACTCAATAGTTGTTCAAGTTGAGATTTTGTCGAAGCATATATCTTCAAATCATCCATATATAAAAGATGATTTATGCGATACATCATTCTTGCTCCCAATTTAATTCCAAATCCACATTTAGTAGAATTCAAGAGATTAGATAGCGGATTCATACAGATGACAAACCAGAGGGGACTTAGTGAGTCTCCCTGAAAAATACCTCTTCGCACATTGATTGTATCAGTTTGGATGTTGTCAACAGGAGTACTTAAGATAATTTTTGTTCGCCATTTCGACATAACGTGTTCCAAGAAGGAGACAACTTTTGTATCAACCTCATAGATCTTAAGTATTTCTATCAGCCAGGTATGTGGTACAGAATCAAAGGCTTTTTTGTAATCAATATACGCCATGAACAAGTTGCGATGTTTTGCATATGCTTGACCACACACTACTGAATCTATGATTAATTGTTCTTTGCAACCCATGGAGCCTTTGCTACAGCCTTTCTGTTGAACTGCAATAATATCGTTGTCTTTACAGTGGGTGTATATCCGTTGTGAAAGGCACGATGTAATGATTTTATACATCGTTGGCAAGCAAGAAATAGGGCGATATTTTGTTGGATCTTCTTGTTTTTGTGGGTCTTTGGATATCAGATATGTAATTCCCTGGGTAAGAAATTCTGGCATCTTATCTGGTTGTTGTATGACATATTATTATTATTATTATTATTATTATTATTATTATTATTATTATTATTATTATTTAATGATTACTTATTATGCAAAGTTTGTCAATTCGCAATATCGGCAATAACTTTTATAGATATGATTAGTTTGGCGTAAGGATGTAGCGACCCCATCGCCCTGTACGCTTTTACCGGTGGGTGGAGAATGCAGCAATTAGCTTGGTTTCTCCTACCTAGAAAGGAGAGGCTGACCGCTGTGCATAACTCATATATCCTTCTTACTTAAAATCCTTTCCTTTATCCTGGGAGCCAATGAGTGGATTGAATAGTTAGTTCAGATGGAAAAAGAGTGCCGCTAAATGCACGTTGCGTTTGCAAAACGACTTGAAGGGTAGATTTGTGAGGGAACTGCGAAAAGATGGAATTCCTAACAAATAGGAATTGTCATGACATACTAATTTCTTATCAACAATTACATATCTCGAAAATGAAAGGCGATAGCGCCGATCGGATTGCGGAATTTTGCATCTTGTTTAAAGGCAGTATAGAGAAAATAAAAAAGTTGCAATACTTGCAAATTTATAAACAATTTCCAATGTTTGCAAATCTGAAGTGGGAAGGTTTGCCTGATGTCTAGAACCGAAAACTGTGAATTAACAATTTTGCAACAATTAACAATTTTATAAACAATTTTGAAACGTGTGCTGTACGGCCCGGGAGGGTCCTCAAATTGTCTCTGAGGTAAATATTCCAAAACAACAATTTTGACAAGAGATGCTAAATTATTACTAAGTACCTAGTTTATTTGTTGCAAAATGTTAAATTTCGTATTGACTGATATTTGAACACTATTACTTCGCCAAAACTTCCCACTCCCAAACATTTTTTCGATCCTGAAGCCGCCTTCGCACACTTCATTTCTTCGACTCGGTTTCGTAATTTCGATCACATGCTGTTTTGCATTAAAATAATTTCAACTGATTTTTCGCAAATAAATCTGGATTACGTGAAAAATGTAATTAAAAATTTTTCGAATCCACTTATTCTATAGCATGTGCTGAATATATTTATGTCGTAATGTATAATATTGATGTATAATATTGTTATATCTCTTGTAAGCGATCGTATGGTTTGCACAAGGACTTCTGCGCCAATACTCTCAACCCTTGCGATGAACACACCTATCATAGGTAGCCTTCGTGCTAGAGATGATGATTGGGGGAAATCTAACCTATCAGCTTCTCAGTCGATGGCAGTTGGTAGAGAATGTTATTTTGTAATAGTTAATTATGAAAGAACCGGATGGCGTTATCCTCGTTACAGCGCTGCCAGAATGAGCAGAACGACTGGGACTTCAGAATTTGGCCGTGCCCATTTCTAGTGTCAACGGCTGTACTTCTGCAAGTTTAAAAACATTTGGGATATCGACGAACATGAGACATGCACCATTCTATTAAGCGTCCTTCACGCTATCTGAGAACAACGTTTGATCAAAAAATTTGGTGCTATTTTTTAAAAAATATTGAAAATTTTTCTGAGGATTCATGGAAAGAAATCTAAAAAGTCAAAATATCCCAAAGTTTTGATATCGTTCAGATCGATCTGGGAAGAATTTTGAAGAAAATCGGCTGAATGGTTTATGCACTAACGTTGAATACAGACGGACAGACGATTTGCCAGAAAACGGATTCTGGTCACACCACGAAGAGAGATTTCTTAGAGATTTTTGTCTGTATTTAGCAACTGAATTTATCCACTTTTCGTTACCAGTGCCCGGCAATAAGAGTTTTTCTGCTTCTGAAAATTCGTTGATTTACGACGCACGAACACATAACTTCCTCTTCTTACGAAGAACCTTTGTAAAGGTGAGAAAGCAATAATCATAATTAATTTATTATTCTTTAATAATTAATAGTTATAATTTAATCTTCGTAAGGGATAAGATGTGAAAAGTTGATACTATTACATTTTTAAGCGTCGTCGGTACAAGTTCGTACTTTACGTGTCGTCTGAAGCGTAGTGGTATGGGTGCCACCGAGTTACCTCGAAGAACTTGAGTTCCCTTCTAGACGCGGAAAATATTGTTTGTTGGTTGAAAACATTTTGCGAGTTCATGTGGTATTCTCACATAGCAGAAGAGTTAGAAATATCACTAGTAACTCCATCTGGCTACCAGACGTTGATATGAGGAGAAACTTCAATGAATAATTTTGAACGGTTTTTGAGAAAATAAGTCTTTTAGAAATTACATAAATTCAGACATAAATTACGATCCCTCGAGTTCGTTCAGTTTGATCGGGGAATATCTATTTTGGAGAAAATCGGCTGAACGGACCACAGACGGAGAGACCACAGACCACAGACTTGACCACAGACGGACGGAATCACAGATTGACGTTTAGCCGTCAATCGATTTTTCAGTATCAAGAACCCACATAACATGGCAGCACCACGTTTTAGAGGAATTTATTTCTAAATTCGTCAACTGGATTTATCTTCTTTTTCGTTACCAGGGCCCAGCAATAAGAGTTTTTCTGCTTTTGAAAATTTGCTGTATTGCGGTGCACGATTACACAAATTTCTCTTCTTAAGAAGTACCTTCGTAAGGGCGGGAAAGTAAAAAAATAGACTAGAAGCAAAATCACTGATTTCGTGGTATGGTTTTACACTTTTTTGTAATGTATGTAGAACATTTCGATGAAGCGGGTGACACTAACTTTAACACAAGGAAAGCCACTTAAAAGCAACTTTAACGAAAATAAGCTCTTAAGACAATGTTAAACACATTTTGTCTAATAAACTACATGGATATTTTAAATGGTTGAGCCGCAATAAGCACTTAAACGTTGGTTTGGAAAAATGTTTCTTGACAAAAATTTGCATTGCAGGAGCATAGACACACTCGAGAAACATGTAAAGAGCTTATTATATACAAAAGAAATGAATATATTTGTTCAGAAATAAAAATGAAGCAAAAAATAAAAAGCAGTTAAATTGTATAAATTGGGTGCTTTTTTATTTCTGTGTTTATTTTTCTGCCATTACTGTCTTAACTGTAACTGGCAAAAGCTTAGAAAGCATTTTTACTGTAATGTCACGCCCTCCGTGAACGGTCATGATATACCCCACCCTCGATTTTAATAATCGAATTATTCGGCTCACTACCTGCGCGGCCTTCGGCAGACGACCGGCTTAGCACGGCCACCCCCTCTCTCCCGCCGGCCACCGACTATTCCCTCGCCGACTACCGTCGCTTCCGCCGCTCCGACCGCCACCCGGCCGCCTGCGACGTTTTTTGCAAATCAGGTCCAAGGTGCTGACCACACGCCACGCCGCACGAGGCGCCGCGAAATAGTTTCAAAAGGCAACCGCCTCGTTTTGTTAGATAGACCTGCCCCGCCCCACCCAGCGCTAGCGGTCAGAAAAATGCCTCATCTACTAAACGTTCGCGCCACCAGCTTTCGCGAGTGGAGACAAGGGCAGTTAACGGGGCGCGGTTTTCTTTACCTTTGCGCGAGTTGTGATACCATGAAATACTTCGCGATTTGTCATTGACGCTCGTGCGAAAGGGTGACCGATCGGAACTCTCCTAAATATGCAGGGACCAGCAATTTGTTACGCGTACATGCGCGTTGGCCAAACGGGACTTCGGTCAAAGAATAATTTGAAGGATTGAGGCCCAGCTGTACTGCATTCCACCGACCCCGACGCACCCCGCCCCGCATGGGGCCGTGAAGTAACTTTCACACAAAAAATGCAACGGCAATTTTTTGCCACATGAGCAAGCTGGTTCGAGTGTCGCCCCTCCACCGCTCCGGATAGCTGATTCTAAGCAATCAGGGTGAGGCACTCGGATCAGAAGAGGGGATCAAAGCCTTCGTTTTGTTGCGTATGAGGTACCAAAAACCTTCCCAGCTCGAACTTCGATCTTGGCACTTTGAAATTAACTTCTATTGGAGTTTTTACCGAGTTCATGCTTCTGAATTGTACCTCGAACATGACTTCAAAATTCTCATAAGACTGTAGTAGATGAACTTTTACAATAGACTTTGGATTTCGAAGATGCACTCAAGGTGGCTTGCATCTTGAGCCAACACAGGAGACCACTTATGGCTTAAAGACGAATTTATGTTGTTTAGTTTCGGCACTAAACAGGTTTGTGAAATTGTTGTGTCCATCGCTTGAGTTTGCCGTAACATGTACTCAGAGACCACTCACTGGACCGCGTTCTCGCCTCATTCGCGGAGTGAATAAAGATCAACGCCCCGTTAGCATGACATCGCCGACGCCACAGTGGGCCCTAAAGTAGCGCCCTGTCGTCTGACGTCCCACCTGGATGAGGGAGAAACAGCCGGGCCCGCATCCGAACGCTGACTGCAGCGCTCCAGGCTTCGCCGGCTTCCAGCCGGCCAGGGACGAAGTCATCGCGTCAACAACTGTAAGGCCTCTTAAACCGTAATCAGGCACCTGTCTGGTGTTGCTTAAAAAATGGGCTCTTGGTGTGGCTCCCGTGGTATGCTTAAAAAATGGCCTCGTCGCGAGCAGGATTCGAACCAGGTGGAGCACCGTTTCCTTTTACTTAAGAAGAGGAGAGATTCATCCCGCACGCTGGCTATGAACTACCGCGAAATGCCGGAGAAAGGTGGCGTCTTTGGGATCCTCATGTTACACGCCCGCCGGCGGCAGTGACGTCAGTGCTGTGCAATGTTCCTAATTAGTACCCTTAAGGTAAAAGCCTAATGCTCTACCGTCTCATCTATCAGGGCTGCAGCAAACAAAGAAAGTGTCAGCGGCGGGACTCAAACGTGCGTGCGAGCTACGTGCACATTACCCGATTTACCGCACGCACGCTGACATTCAGCTAACATGACACGCTGGGAAAAAACTTGCCCTCGAATGCTCGAATGAATCATATGACGATTTTTTTAATATGAGTGGAAAAAATAAAAAATAAATGCCTACCTGATGGTGATGGGGAATAAGAAAACAAAAACAAATATACATTAAAAGAAAATTATATTTTAATAAAAGAAAGAAGTATACAAATGAAAAAACGATTAATTATTTTTTAGATTAACGATTTCGTTTTTCGATATTCTTGTTCACGTCTCCTTTCGTGTCAGTGCGCGTTGACGTTTTCTAATTTTCTGCGTCGGAGTGGGAAATTTGACACGGCACCTAGGTTTGTTGCAATCTTCTGATCCATCGGCCTCCTCCTCACTCCTGACATCGTATTCCTGCTCCAGGGCGTCGTAGAATTCACTTTGACGGGATCTCATGGTGAACTGATGACAATGATAATTCTTTACTCTCTTTTATTGGTCTTCGTCGGAATCGCTCTGTTCACTTTCGTCGAGAGATATCCTTAATCCCAGCCGAGTGATTAGGGCAGGCGGGTTGTCGTGATTGCGACTTGCTGCTCGTCGTGCGCTTACCTCGAGCGCACGTCGCTCTCTACGTGGACGTAACTCAACGTTCAGGGAATCCAATACCTGTAGAGACGTTTGTCTCTCGTTCGGATCAAATGTGCACATGACATTCCAAAGACAGATGTACGTTTGCACAATTTAATTGTCACTCAACATCGATGCCATTATCTCTTCGTTTAGACTTGGATAAGCTCTTCGTCTTCCGCGGTTCGATGGAGGTTTTAATGTGTCGGCACATAGGACATGTGTTGGTCCCTTTTAACCATCTTTTTATATAATCAAGACAAAAAAGCGGTTGCAGGTTGTGCGCGCCAGCACAGGAGGTGTTGCGCCCTGTTGGCAGATGATGCATCGTACAGAAGGCTGGCTTCGCTTAAATGAACTTCTACAAAAGGACAAGGAATAGAAGATGTTGTTTCGTTAGTTTTTTCCATTACTTTGGAATACTTCAAAGAAGTAAGCACGTGAGAATGGCAAGCGCGAAAGCAAACTCCACAAGTAGAAGACCAGTAATGACACTCTATATTCAGTTCATTTCAGAAGTTAAAAGAGAAAAACTTTGTTGATGATGCAAGCAGCTAACTATACAGACCTAACGATACCCCTCTTACAAAATGCACAATCTCTTTTCAGTAGCAGAGGCCCGTCGTGTTGACGGAGTTGCGTGCACACGAGATTGACTTGACACGAAGGATACTCGTTCGTCGACTTCGCGTTGTCGTCCTCCAAATAATGTTCTCAGCAAGGTTGGCGAAGATAGATACAAAAGCGACAGTTTCGCTTCGGCGGTGGCGGCGGTCCATCGATGTGCGTGCGTCCGCGATTCAAATGCTCCTTTCAGGAACGAAGTTTTTGAACACACGGAAGGTTTTTGATGTCTTCTGGTAGTCTGTCGAAAACGCGGTCCACGTCGTGAGGTTCCGTCCAATTACCCCAAAACTCGATCAGCAGTGTACTCAGGGTAACCAAGTCGAGGACGGAAAGCGCGTAGGAGGCTTCACGCAACTTTCTGAAAACGCGGTTGACGTTTTCGCGCATCTTTAGTCTGATATACTCCAATACCTCGGCAACGGTGCTTTAGAGCATTATTTAGGTTGGGATGATTATCAAAAAACAGTTCGAGAATGCCGGGCTCGGGTTCGAATCTCTGTCCCTGAACGGAGAAGGAACCATCTTCGGGGTAAATTTGAATCACTGTAGTAGATGTGAGGCCGAACATCCAAATAGTATGGTCCGAAAATGTTATCTCCTTGACCGTGCTTTGCGCCGTCCAAAACATTTTCCAATGAAGAATAATGTTGGTGAGGAACGTACCCTTCTTTATTCTCCGAGATGGTTTCGAACGAGGGAAAGAGATATGTATCACTTTCTTTAAACTGGACCGGACGACGTATGTCTTGCCGAATAGAGGCTAATTCAGTTATTTGCTTTTCGAAGTAGCAATTTTTTCTTGGAAAGCGCTATAGAGATGGCTGTCGTGAGATAGGTATCCAGTAAACAATCCCACGCCGCCTTGCCGAGCGCTTCGTTCTCTCGTTTGCGTTCCTCACCTTTGTAATTGTGATAAGCGATATCGTGCTCTCTACATGCTTCGCCCAACAGATTAATGCCACGGTCGCGTCTTTGTAGTCTTTTCATGAGTTTCGTTCCGGGTCCGCAAAATTAATAACCACCAGGAATGTAAAATTCGAGGGTAAGGTTGTCTACCGCCCGATTAAACATCCGTTCTATAAATCCTCTTCGGCGATAGACACGTTGACGCGTCGTGTTTTCCAAAATTTCTGACATTGAAATACTGTTAGCAATTTTGCAAAAAACGACGCGTCGACGTCACTATTGCCGAAGAGGATTTATAGGACGGACGGAAATACTGACATTGTACATTTTGGAGAGTGAAGCTTGTGTAGGAAGAAAATATATTATATAGCAGTAATAGTACCGCTAACATCGTCGGACAGAACGAGAAACCCGATCAGTATCGACCGTTATTAAGAGAGCTGGGCTTACATATCCTCCACAAAAGCAAAGGTCACACTTAGGAGCACGTCGCCTAAAAATCGTTGAAAGTCTTAAAATCGTTTCCGACGTGTCACTTATAGATGTACTCCAGGGTGTTATTGTCTTGACGGAAGATGACGATCATATTCGCTTTATCGCGAATAAGATATCGCGGATAAGAAATAGAGTACGTTCATGTGTTTGTCTGCTGGCTGCGAAGTAGACTTTGATGCAATCTTGTTGTCGGTGGTAATATCGTCGAAAATGAAAACGCTGTCGGACAGCGCCTCAGCGGGTGGAACGATGCTATTGTACTTCGACTAGAGCTACTCATGGAAATTTACATAGTTCACTTTATCGAACGGGGCATCCAGAGGAATCGTGCAAGTTATTGGACATCACGCCGAAGCAAATCATGCCTTTGTGGATGAAAGCTTTAAACCACTAATAGCTAATAAAGCTAATAAAGCTCCCACATTAGTTATTCGTTTGTCCAAAATAAGCGTTCGTTGTCCGTTTCCGATAACAAGCGCTAATGGATCGATGTATTTACAAGCCTTCCATGGGGTCATTTTCGCATCATGTGTATGCGTCCGTTTGTTTCTTCGAGCGCACACACTCGTCCCTATAGTCGGGAAACGTAGGATAGGATTGTTTTTATTGTTGATATTTCGTTTATTTGATTTTAATTTATTTCAATTTATTTCATTATTTCAATTTAATTTATTTCAATTTTAATTTATTTCACTTTTAATTTAATTAATGAGTGTTAGTTTTCACTTTTTTATTTATTTTATGTTCAATTGCAGTACTGAAAGTAAAAAGAACTATGGGGGTATTCATTAGTAGTAGTAGTAGTAGTAGTAGTAGTAGTAGTAGTAGTAGTAGTAGTAGTAGTAGTAGTAGTAGTAGTAGTAGCCGTAGTAGGGAGTATGCTAGCAATTACGTTGAAGAAGGAGGAGCCGATACGTCATTCCTCAGCAACAGTCGAAATGGAACGATCTCGAGTAGAAGTGCGGAAGAATCGGATGATGGAGAACTGAGCCAGTCTCCGTGACGCCGCCGCCGATCTCGCCATCATCACCTACAGTTGTGGTCTTCAGCAGAACTACTATTTTGCAGCATGTCGTATGACCACCGACGTCGCAGTTGTAATGATCTATGCCGCACTACGTTACAACGACGGAGGCAATACAAATTACAATGGTGAAGATGAACGGAAATCTGTTCACGATCTGGACATTGAATATCACGAAAAGGTACTGAGAATCATGATGGTTTTTCGCGAACTCACTTCCTGCCCCTACCGCATGTGCCAGCCTGACGACCTATTCGTTCGCTATTGCATCATTCAGAAAGCCCTGAATGCTCAATGCGAGTCCTCTTTCATGGGTGATTCCCCTCCTTTTTCCATCAACAGCGATAAGCACTTCCCCTCATTCTTTTCCAGGATGAGGCCCAATAAAGTAAGTGCTCCTCAGCCGGAAGAATTTACTATCTCAGTGAAGTGCTTGCAGTCACAGAAGCTATCGGTTACCTCCTTCAAGGTCCGTACGGTGAAGCACTAGGAAGGCGAGTCTCTCGCAATCGTCAAGCCATTCAGTCTCTCCGTCCTCAAGTCGAAACTTTACTTCCGACGTACTCCGCATCCCGATCAAGTGTGTGCTAGATGTCCGATCTACGTAGGATCATTCTCTATTTGGCTCGAGTCATACAGCGTTTCGTCAACGAGCGCTGTTCTCTTCTCGAAGACCGGTTGCTGCAGCTTCTACCCATCGTCTTTCTAAAACACTGGGCCGCGAAGGACGTGCATACTGTCTACCATCGTCTGCCGAAAGACGAGGAAGAGAGACCCACGCATTCGAGAAATCCTGCCTTTCCTTAAACATTACAACCATGGGCGCACGCACATCGACGGGTCACCGCCGCCGAAGAGGAAGTGTGGGGTGTGCAGGCGAGACGAAATACTGCCTTGCCTTGAACACACATCGTGTCGTGGCCGCGACAGCGATAGTGGCAGTGCGCCAAAAGTTGCAGTGAGGACGGTTTTTGAGGGAGTTGAAAATATATTAAAAAGCTTATTCGTTATGACCGCGGGAATGCGCATCAATAAATACTTTATTCGGCTCCTGCGTTCGGGTGTCACGCCTTTCTACCTGGCCGCCCAAGTCGCAAACAATGCCGTTGTGCTACGCTGCTTGCAAGAACGTGGTGCAAACTTCGTCAACGTGCGTGATCGGAAAGGACTGACGCCGGTGGATCCCGCGATACACTTCAGTCATGGTCGACTGCTAAACTAGTCCTCCAACTCGGTGCTGACGGAGAGATAGTCTTCGACGACTTTACTCTTAGAGACCATTGTTTCATCGGTGAGGGTTGCGAAGAAATCAAGCTTAGATTACAAAGAAGGTTTAGATTAGAAGCAGAAAAGAAAGAGCGAAAGAATTGATTGTCGTGCCTTGGTTTGTATGTTCGAGAGGAATAAAATAGTGGTGCTAATGCTGCTCATGGTGTCTGCAAGAAGGAATACGTATCTGACAGGGTGGGGAAAGAGCGCATTTTTTAGATTTGTTGCTATAAAAAATTACAAATTCTATTATTGATGCTCGTCCACATCACAATGCAAGTCGACGCCACGGACCAATAAACAGAGACGCTCCAGATTTCCATGGACTATACTTACGTTACGTACCGTGCGGTAAATAAGTGCCTTTTTCTGGGTTTGATGCTAGAAAACATGATGAAATAAAATGATGATAAAATGATGCTCATCCTCAGCGCCATGCAATACGACGCTACCGACGAGAAGATACGTCATAGACGCTCCAATTTTCCGTGGACTACGCATGCTACACGGTGCGATGCTACACGAGTGCATCTCGGTTTGGTTGCAAAAACAAACAGAAAATCAAGAATATGCTGCTCGTCTGCCGTGCAATACCGACGAGAAAAAAACTCATCATTGAATCCGCATCCGATTGCAGTGGGCGAGCACCTTTTTTTGGAATTCGATGGTATAAAAATGTCAATTTTCTAAAAAGCTCCTCGTATACTGCGCAGTGCACGACGACAGCAGCGCAGGTTTACAACGCCAAGGGTTGGAAAGAATATATTACAGAACTAAAGAGAGAAATTATAAACTAGATAGATGTTTTGATATCATCAAAAGCATCTTTATTATTGCACTGTTTTCCTTTTCTTATTCCCAGCCACCACCAGGTATGGATTCCTTCTTCCTATCTAGATATTTGCATTACAAAAATGCTACAGCCCGAATAGCTCAGACGGTAGAGGATGAGGATTTTAACTTAAGGGTCCAGGACTCAAACCTCTGCCCGCTGTTCGACGCGCACCAGCAGAACCCCAACTAGCGCGTCTTCCTCGGTCGCGTCACAGTAGATCAGAGCCAGCATGCGAGTATGGCAATACCAGTCAATACAAAGAGCATCTCACGCTGCACGGTGGTGCATTTTCCCGAAATCCTCCCCAAAACCTCAAATATGAAATCACGTTTACAGAACTTTTGCAAATACTACGACACACTGTATACTTGGGGGAATCTTTTTCTACCCCCTTCGTGCCTCTGAGTCAATTCCCCTGGCACCAGTAGTCGCCCGAACCTACCCTTCGTGGCGTTCGGTAGTCCTGCAGAGCCAGAGTAGCACAGAGAGACCGTTTTTATTTGTAACTGGTGGCCATACAAAGTTGTGCAGAGAATGCTGGCAGTATGGATTCTCTTCCTGAAGATTTATCGAGTATTTTCATGTTTGTTTTATAATGCATTAATGCATATTACCGATGTGGGATGAAATAATGAAATGCATCAAATTAATATAATAATTTTAATTAATCGTAAGTTCACGTAGACTAAAAGTTACCAATTTCGCGGAATTCCGCGATGTTTCTAATTTCATTTACTACCTGAATCTATCCTCTTTCGAATGCAGTAATAAAATCATGCCCCAACTTGCCCCATTAGTTTTCCACAAAGAATTAACTGTTCGTCGAGCACGCGTGACCGCCGAATATGACTCGTCGAGATCCGTCCTGAGAACGGGAACTGCTTTTACAACGCAGTTCCTAGGGGGAAAATTGATTTTTTTTCTGAAATAACAAATTTACTCAATAATATGAAAAATGGATATTTTTAATTTTTGTAATAAATTATGACTATTCACTAATATTACATGAACATAATATTTACGTACATATTACAACTTTTAGACTGGATAACGCACACTTTCTTTCATTAAACATGTTACATAAAGTAATAATTACATAATGTCTCATCAAAACCCATCCTCAGGAAGGGTGTCCGCTCGATGAAGGGTCAAATACGTACGTGATATCAAATAAACTCATCGTAACACTTTTTAAATGTTTAAAAATTAAATCAAAAATACAAATGATTGGAAAGTAATACTTGTTTACTTAATTCCTAAGTTACATACCAACATTTTTTTCTATTACATTGTTATTGTAAAATGAGTATTAAATTTTTAATGAATTAACAGTTCGAATATGGACAAGAAACGCATTCAAATGCAATTCAAATAAAAATGGGTCTGAATATAGAGCTTTCCAAACAGGATAATGGTAATAGCAACAATAGTAAATCAACAAGATGCTTTTTTGAGAAATCTAAAGATTCCTCAGAAATAACCAGGATAGATGGGGGTACAATTAAAAGATTTAAAAAAATTGTATTGGCAATGTTCAGTGGATACGCCATCAGAATTAGCCATTTCAGCAGTGGCACTGTAAACTGCCAAGAAATAAGTTTCCAAATATTCATGGTTTCACATGCCTAGAATCTATTTACAAAGATATAAGACGGTATGGAGAAGGATTCTCGCGAACATGTTCAAGACTGCACACAATCCAGGACATATGTAATCGCCTGTTGAGATCTTGAAGAAAGTTAGAATTCTTGAACAAATATGCTTTGCCTCATTTGCCTGAGCCCAATATCACCGGAGGGAGAAATGTGCCCTAGTGAAAAATGTGCTCTTTCTTACCGGTTCTTCGGACACTGTATTTGAATTTTCTCCGGCAGAAGGCATGAGATGGAATTAATAGCCTTATGCCAAATGTTATCAATTAATATGTTAGTAATCCCTACAATTTTCTAAAGTTAATTTTGTGAATTGATACAAATTAACCAAGTTTATATAGAAAAATATATATTTATGTTTCACAGAATGAAGCAGTGCATTATTCTGGTATTATGTTCCCAGCTCACTAACATTATAAAAATAATTCAAAATAAGTTTGGCCGTCGTAGAAAACATACTATAGCTCTCGGAGGTTTTGGTCAGGAAATTGCCAAAATGCACTCCTGTGCGCTGGTTTGAATCCTTCTCGAATACACCACACCACACTTTAGCGATCACATGGCACGCTACACCACGTACACCCTCTTCGTAACCAGAACGCTCCACACGACCACGCAAGCCGTTGAGCTGGGGGAGGGGAAGGAGGGAATACGCTTCATGCCTTCGCCAACCAGGCGGATGTAAACATCCGGAACGATACTCCTGCCGGGGACTGCTCGCTTACCAACACACCATGACGCAATCAACTTACCGTAGCCATCGCGAATGCCGATAGGCATCATCACATCCGCTCGCTTATTACAACGGATGTGATAACACCGGATATGATAACACGACTGTTCTGTTACCAGATCACCATAAACCCCCTACTTATGGGTATTTTTAGTACATTATTGCATTTGTGAGCACACGAGTTTAAATGATTTTTTATTAACTTTTTAGAAAATATATAAGTTCTCTGTTAAAACGAGTTCCAAAAGAACATTTGCTGAAACGCTCAAACGACATTTTTTCAATAATTAAGGTCTAAGAAAATTTCAATATTGAACCATATTGTTCCCTTTTCTAATATACTTAAAGTCATATAACGCCAATGTGATTTGCGTGCCGGTAAGAAGCAGCTCGAAACTTTGGATAACCATTACAAAACACATTTATTGTATAATTGTTAATAAAGAGATGTAATAAATTTTAAAAAGCGAGTGATTAGCATTTCAAAATCTAGATATTTTCGTTTCCGAAATATAGAAACTTATTTTTAACGGTAAACGAACGAACGGATTTGATTTTTTTGTATTGTTAACAAAATAGAAACTCACCCTAAGCCCTACTACCACTACAAGCAAAAGGAAAGTTCAACAAAACGTGCGCATTGTGAAACTACATTTACGTCCAGAAGCAAATCAAGGGGCCATCTCAGCATTTGCTCAATGGATCAGGGAAACTGGACAAAACCCCGATCGAGATGGGGGTCATTGAAGCTCAAGTACATAACTTGTTACAGGCATTTAAGTCTTTTTTATAATTATATAATGCAAATGTAAACTAATTCATTATTTTTCTTTTTGATGATTATAATAGTCTCTAATTATATAGAAACAGTTTTGCTGCAGAAAAGATTTTACTGTTAACTTAAATTTGTGTACCAATTTTAATTGTTTAATTTCATCAGGCAATGCATTGTAAAGTAACGTACATGTATTGTATGTGGATTTCTTGTAGCGAGCTGTTGATACTGACACTTGATGAACATGATTTCTACGTCAAGTGTTGTAACTATAAATATCAGTATTACATGAAAATAAGTTCCCACCGTTAAGTTAGTCAATTTTGGCAAATACTACAGACTCGTAAATAAATAGGCAAGCAATAGTAAAATTCCAAGCTCAATGAAAAGAGGCTTGCACGGATCACGTCGATGGGATTTTTTCATTATTCGGATAATCTTCTTTTGCAATCCAAATGTCTGGGCACTAAAGGACGAGCTTCCCCAGAATGTTATGCCATGTCTCAGGCTTATATGTACATTTGCAAAATACCCGCAACGAGTTGCATGAAGGCTGACAGAATTACACAGAATTCTAAATACATAACATAATGAGCTAATTTAGTGTTTAATTCTGTTATATGTATATTCCCTTTGAGGTTTGATTAAATTGAGGGACCTAGAAATTTTGTTATCTTAACATCAGCTAATTGCATACTGTTCATTTTCAATATGATTTTATACGATTGCCGATTTGAAACGCAAAATTGCATTGAGACAGTTTTTCGTTTGTTAAATATTAATTTGTTATTACAAAAGCAATTTGAAACATCTGAAATCGTACTATTTATTGTTTCATTTTTGCAAAGAACATTCGTGTCATCGGCAAACGTTCTTTTATTTTTAATGGGTGAGAGCATATCGTTTACGTACAACAGAAAGATAGGACCTAAGATCGAACCTTATGGGGTCCCATGTTCAATTGGCAAAGAATTGGAAAGATAAGTAAATAATGTTCTTTCGCGCCAGTACGGTATTTCTGCACTTTGAGATCAATGTTTAAGGTACGAGGTTATCCAATCTAGGGCAATACCACGAATTCCATTAGAAGGTAATTTTGAGAGCAAGATGTTATTGTTAATAACGTCAAAAGCTTTCGAAAGATCTAAAAATATCCCAATGGGTTCTTCATTTTGGTCCATTTATGAAGCAACATCTTTAAGGAAAGAAAAAATGGCAGTTTCCGTAGATTTTGATTTCCTGAAACCGTGTTGTGAGTTTGAAAACGCTTCGTTTGTCTTGAGAAAAGTTTCCATTAGCGTACATAAAAGCCTCTCTAATAGTTTTGAGAAAACTGACAAAAGAGAAATTGGCCGGTAATTTTGAATTTCATTTTTGTTCCCTTTTTTTAAAAGTGGCTTAATTTTTGCTGTTTTGAAAATATGTGGAAATATTCATGTGCACAAGGAAGTATTGAAAATGTGAGGTAATGGGTGTATAATGGCAGGTGCACACGTTTTTAATAAACAATCCGGAAATCCATCTAAACCAGATGAATATTTATTTTTTAGTTTACTGACTATTCTGAGGATTTTGTTGGAAGAAGTTTCGTAAATAAACATCGTGCCGAAATGTTTTTGAGAAGCATATGAAATTGAATTTTGTGGTTTTAGTCCCTTCGTGAGATCAACCGAAATTCTAGAAAAGTGTTTGTTGAAGATATTCGCAAATTTTTCTGGATTACTTGTTTCTCTTTCCTTATCATTTAAAACATCATTCTCTACGAAATGTCGTGATGATGTGTTCGTATTTTTTACGATATTCCACATTTCTTTAGTTTTGTTTCTAGCGTTCAAAATATCCTCATTATTTTTCATTATTTTTGCCTGAACTATTATTTTCCTTAAAATTCTTTTATATTCTCGAAAGTTGACGAAGAAACCGGGTGATACGTTATGATGTTTAGAAATAAAGTAGAGCGTACGTTTGTTTTGACAGGATGTTCTAATTCCTTGTGTGATCAAAGTATTACTTTTTCGTGAAATGTTCAATTTTCTCTTTTTAATAGGAAAGCACGCGTAAATGAGAAATGAAAGCTTTGAGAAAAATAAATTATATTTTTCATTTGTGTCAATAGCCTTTTAAACTGCCTCCCATGATTCCTTCAGCAAGTAGTCCGTAAATAATTTGATGTTAACTTTAGTAAGTGCTCTGCACATGCGTGTTTTATTTATTGTGTCAGTATTCATGTTATTAGTCATTGTAAGAATTCGTTCAACGTGATCACTGTAACCTAGATTATTCGTTATTATTTCATATCTAGTTGTGGTTTTGTTAATTATAATTTGATCTATTGCTGTTTGTGATTTAAGTGTGATGTGATTAGTTATGTGAGTAATGTGATTAGTGAAGTGATTAGTGTGATGTGATGTGTTAAATGTGATTAGATTCTCTTTTAAAAACGGAACTGAAGTAGACATTAAATGCGTTTGCTTTTTCCCGATTATCTATTAGTAACCTGTTCTCGGTATCTCTAACGATAGGGATTTCTTCTTTATTTCCTCTTCTTCTGTGAACATATTTGTAAAATCCCGACCAATTATTTCCCTACCTGTCGAGAATATGTTTTAAAAACTGTCTCCTGCGGAATTTTGTTTTCTTGCTCTATTGATTTCGAACAATTTCGAAAATATATCTTATGATTCTCACTAAGTTGTCTATTATATAAAGCCTATGTTGTTTTTCTCTTCATACGTCGAATTTTCGCATTATAACTTTCTAGATTTGAATAACTTCTTAAGTATTTGCTAAGCACAAACGTTTTCAATGCATTATCTAGAATACTCTTAAACGCGTTCCAAATTTTCTCCATGCCCCCATCTATTCTCAGAAAACGATCGTACTGTTCTCTCCGAACATATTTGTAAAATCCCGACCAATTATTTCCCTACCTGTCGAGAATATGTTTTAAAAACTGTCTCCTGCGGAATTTTGTTTTCTTGCTCTATTGATTTCGAACAATTTCGAAAATATATCTTATGATTCTCACTAAGTTGTCTATTATATAAAGCCTATGTTGTTTTTCTCTTCATACGTCGAATTTTCGCATTATAACTTTCTAGATTTGAATAACTTCTTAAGTATTTGCTAAGCACAAACGTTTTCAATGCATTATCTAGAATACTCTTAAACGCGTTCCAAATTTTCTCCATGCCCCCATCTATTCTCAGAAAACGATCGTACTGTTCTCTCCGATAGCGGGGAAATCCCTCTGTGATTGCCTTCTTGAATTGCAATATTTTGGTTCCTTTAAGAATTCTTTTCTGTGAAATATTTATGTCTAGATCAACTAACACTGCTTTGTGGTCGCTCATGTCATTACTGACGTCGCAAGATAAGAAAAACTCTCCCGGCCTAATTAAGAAAACATCTAGATGCGCCTCCCACCGCGTCGGTCTATCGCTAATCCTCCTTCAAGGCGAGTCTGTTCACTAACTGTTGTACTTTCACTTCGCTCACCAGGCCTTCCAATTTGCGTCTGGAATATTTAAATCACTAGCAATAACTATAGGATGACTATTGGCGTTTTCTATTTTCACAGAAATGGCTTTCAAAATTTTCATTCGGTGGCCTATAGCAAGCAATAATGTCTAATACATTCCCTGAATCACTTATTTCTATCCCCATTATCTCAATTTTTTACTCACCCAATTTGACCTTATATCTGTAACATCCTTAACACAAATAAATATCCCCCCACCTCTAGTACTTCTATCTCTCCTAAACGACCTGTAATTCGGACGAAAAACTTCAGAGTTAGCTATCTCTTCTAACGGAAGATTGGTTTTGGTTAGGTTTTTTCATGTTTCCGGGCGCGTCAACTACTTTGGTCATTAGTCCTGTTAGTGTAGTGCATGTTTTTTCTCGTAAGATGGCGGTGATATTTCCCCGCTGGATGGCGAGATTTGGCGCAGACCTACCGTCAGCACCGCCCCAGCCGGGACAAGATCTAAGCTCCCCACTGGTCTCCCGGAATATATGGTAGTGTAGTGCATGTTAGTGTAAGTGTGTGTGTAAGGGGGAAAGGATAGGAGAAGGAAGAGGAAGGAAAGATCGCGCGCCGTCCGTGGCCCGTTTAGTAGGGTACTGCTCCGGCATTCGCCTGGTGTTGATCGGAGAAACCACGGAAAACTACCGATCAGAGCAGCCGGCCGCTAGAATTCTCCTCCAGGCAGCGACTGAATTTGACCTAGCTGAGCTAGCTGAAAAGCTAGTGTCGAAAATCTTGCCGCCGTCAGGACTTGAACCTAGGAGCTCCCGGCCAGAGGCGCTGCAGAGACATCAGTTGATGCACTGAGTCTAACGGAAGAGATAGCCAAGATTCAGTTCCTATTATTACATCAGGATCACAAGCATCTACTTAATTCCAAAATTTGATTTCTTAATTTTTTATACTGCGACAGTTCACCTGCAACATCCTTGCGAAGCCTTTTCTCACCTGAACATTTACGGTTTCCACTCTTCCGTTCCGCATCACTCTAGTGTCCGTTTCCTCCCGCATCGTCGCCATCATCGCCGCAACCGTCGCCGTCGTCGCCGCCGTCGCCGCCTCCCGACTCACTATCCAGAATTGTCAGCGTAGGCGCAAACATGACTGAATGATATCATGTAGGCGACCTAGCTTCCACGCTCCTCTCTGATTTAAATGGAGTCCCTCACGCGCCAAATCCTCGCGGCGTAGCCAGACGTTAGAGTCTACAAATAGTCCGTCAAATTTTTCTCATCCCCATAAAATGACGTGATTTAAGTCCCATTTTTGCGGTTATGAACATCCTTGCGACAAACAATTCCACTAAAAATTACTTTCGCATTTTTTAATGTCTTCTTGACGGTTTGTCTAAGTCTAACGCACTGCCTAACAGTTTCAAATACTGGTTGCCTCTTCGACGAGTTAGTTCCAACGTGTACAAAGACCACTTCCACACTATCATCATTTTGAACGTTTTCTATTACATTGGTCGTATTGTTTATATCAGCGCCGGGATAGAATGTCACATCAGCACCCTTGGCACGACACTCATCCGCTGTGATGCAGCATAGGATCACCAAACACCTTCACTTTCCCTTCGAAGTTCAGTTGGCTTTCGCAATGTTTCCGTTTCAGCAGGTCTTGCATTAACCAGGGCTTGCTGTGCAATTTCCTGCCCTTCCCGGCTGTCGTGTTTCTGCTCCAGAATTTGCTGTTCTAAAGTTAACTCACCGATTGACTTGTGAGCCTCCTCCAGTTGCGCCTCCAGTCTCCGAAGCCTCCATTCGCTTCTTTCGCTCTTGCGACAGGTATTCATCGCAGTGCCCACCGCAGTTTCCGCTCCAGGGCCGGGATTCTGCTCTATTCCGGCAATCACAAGCAGAATAGCCACTATGCTCGCGCGTAAGAGCTGCGAATGCTTGCTGATGCCTACGCCGCCTGTGCTGGCCTGCATCGCTGCGTTGCGAAAAGTTTCAAGGTACCCCAGGTACCAACGCGCGCGCGGTACGACGCTAGGCAGGTCATCGTAATCCTCTCAGAGCTCCTAAGAACACGTCCTCTCTCCACGACTGACCGGCAACGACTGACTGACCGGCAATGACTAAACGATGTCTCTATTCGCGCCCCTGTTGTTGTGGTTAAGATATTTGGGGATGTTAAGCCGTATTTTACAGTTGTCAATCAGCTTCTGAGTATGTTGTTTCCAGCTCAGTTTGTTACTTAAGAATAAGCATAGCATTCATGTAGGACATGGGAAAATAGTGGGAGATGCGGCGATGTGTGGTGCTTATTTCGCGAAAAAAGGACACATTCTGATTTTTTGGCGGACAATTTAAATCCTGTCTTCAAGAAAAATTCAGAGAATTTGTCAAGGGCTTCTTGCATGTACTTTGGGTGTACAGTAGATTATTGCCTTTACATAGGACAATGATTCTGCTGACTGAAGCACATTGTATACATTCAAACCACATGTAAGTCTAACAACTACGTGATTATACGGAACATGCAGGTTCTAAAACTGGTCAAAGAACTTACCCCTTCGATGCACCGCATTGCAGATATGCAAAGCCACTTTTGAAAGTGATTTCCTGTTATACTTCTTCATTAAAAGCTTTTGTGTGCACTTTGACATATTTGCAAAGGGTTTATTTACCGTTGGGTTTATTCAGCACTCAACAGATCGCGTGCGAGTTGTCTTTTTTCCCTCGGTGAGTGTGTGCTTACTCCATGAGGGCTTGTCGACCTACTTTGGCTGAGTATTTTGAGGATGTTTATTACTTTCATTGACTACAGATTTTTGTGTTTTAAACGTGAAGTTTTTGTTGAATTATTCGGAATCTAGTTTATGTTTGCCATATTAATTTTAATTACGGTTTTGTGGATTTTGCATTTCTGCAAAGGAGCGCATGTTTGCATTCAAGGCCCACTACTCCTATGAGGAGAGGCGAGCAGTAGCGTAACAAATTGAACATTGCGCTGTCCGCCTTATTGTAGGCATATGTGTGAGCGGTCTTTTAAAACTGTGTCTTAACGCACTTTTTACGGGATATTATGGATTCAAAACTTCGAAAATCACATTGTTATTGTTCCTATACTCTATGATAAATAAATTACGAAAAAATTTAGATGTGGTTTAAAAATAACGTAATTGAAAATAACTCGAATTGTTTGACTTTCAATTGATTTCAACCCATATTGAATAAATGTTATATTACCATTACTCGTCTCTATTTGAAAACAAAGATAATATTTTTCGTAAAAAATATTATTAATAAGAATTTTAAAAAATGGATTACAATTGTTGCCTACGCGACCACTCGCGTTTAAATTTTGAGCTGTTGAATTTTGACTGAAATGTTAAAAAAGTGTAATTTATTCCTATTTAGATCTACATCTTTCATACGACAGCTACATAGATCTTAATGTAACATTAGTTTTCTAGATACGGAGCGTCTCAATCTTGCATTTAAACAGCCAAAGATTGACACTTGCCTAAAATGTGATAATTTAAAAATGTAAATAGGAAGCACCGAAAATGCCGAAATCCGAAATCACCGAAAAGAGAAATTTTAACAGTGGAAAAAGATGCCCATCACATTGAAGCAGAGAAAACATATGAAATGACGACGGTGGCTGCGGCTTCGGGGGACGCGCAATCCCGAGAACACTTTCAGGTGAGGAAGGAATTCATTAGGTTGTTGCAGGTGAACTGTCGTAGTGTAATCAGTAAAGAAATGGAGTTTTGGAATCTATTTGATGCCTGTGATCCCGACATAATGATAGGGACTGAGTTGTGGCTAACTCAGGTAATCGGATCTCCGAAAATGTTTCATTCTTATTACAATATCTTTAGGAGGGATAGAAATAGTAGAGGTGGGGGTGTCTTTATTTGCGTCAAAGCAGACAAATATTAGATTAGATTGAGTTAGTACAGAGTTTGAAATGGTGGGAATAGAAATTACTACTTCAGGAACCTTATTAGAAATTATTGCATGTTATAGGCCTCCGGGTGGCGGCTACGAAATTTTGGAAGATATCATACAGAGAACAGGAAATGAAAATCGTCATCCTATTGTTATCGGAGGAGACTTAAATATTCCTAGCGCAAACTGGGAGGTAGCCATGAGTGCGGGGAAAGCCCAAACACCTGTTAACAGATTAGTTGGGGATAGGGGATCAGCCCAGGTAGTAAGGAGTGGCATGCGGAAGGACGCGATTTTGGATGTTTACCTAATTAGGTCGAAAGAACTTTTCATATCCTGTGAAGTTATTGAGGGAATTAGTGGTCACAAAGCGGTTCTTCTTGACTCAGACGAAAATATTTCAAGGAAAGATATTACGACTGGAACGAAAGTGCGTCAGTTCAAGAAGGCAAATGTAGAGGGGCTTCATGACTTTCTTAGAGAACAATACAACAGCTTTCTGAGAACAGAAGGAGGTATGGAAGAAATATGGTGCGCGTTTAAAGATACTATAGACAAAGCTATGCAAAAGTTTGTACCATGCAAAATTCTAAAAAATAGATCCAGAATAAGAAAATTTAAAAATTAGGTGAATGAAAAGGATAACGAGAATTGCATTTAAAAGCAGAAAACGCTGTACCGAGCATATGAATATTTTTCGAAATTGTTCAAAAGAATTAATGTGAGGAAAGAAAATTGCTCATGCGGCGTATTTAAAGAATATTCTAGATGAAAAGGGAAATAACTGGACAGGATTTTAAAAAGATGTTCGTAGAAGAAAGGGAAGAGGATATCCCAGTTGTTCGTGAACATGAAAACACTCATCTTAGACGATCGGGCAAAAGCTAATGCATTTAATAAGTATTTCAGTTCGGTTTTCAAAAGCAATACGAACCATCCACTAATTTAAAGCTCTTCAGTTACAAATCAGTTTAATATTGAAGTGATCGTTCTACGGTATAAAGTAAAATCTATGAAAAATGGTAAGTCAGGGGGTTCAGACGACATTTCTACGGACATAATGAAACTAGGAGGAGGCAATATTACCGTACTTAATTATAATATTTCACGTGTCCATGAACAATTTGAAAGTTCCAGATGATTGGAAATTAGCTTTTGTAGTACCAATCTTTAAAAGTGGGGACAAAACTATACTAAGTAATTATAAGCCGTTAAGTCTCACGACAGTGGGCTGCAAATTTATGGAGCATCTAGTTGCGAGTTACATTAAGCAAGAATGGGAAATCAAAAAATGGCTCTATCATGGCCAACACGGATTTAGGAATGGTTATTCATCAAAAGTCAGGTAGTCACGCTATTTCAGAATCTAGCAGATGAAATTGACGCGGGCGGGAGAGTAGACGCAGTAGTTTTAGATTTTGCCAAAGCGTTCGATGTTGTTCCACACGATCGACTTGTTCAGAAATTTATGAATACAGCCATCGGGTGGTGGCGTGGATTAGCGAATTTCTGAGAGATAGGAAACAGAAAGTCCGAATTGGGCAAGTTGTATCATCCTGTGCAAGCGTTACATCAGGAATACCGCAAGGGAGTGTAATTGGACCTCTTCTATTTCTAGCGTTCGTTAATGATTTGCCAGCGCAATTAATTTCAAATGCACAGCTATTTGCAGACGATTGCATAATATATTGTATTATAAATTCGAGAGAAGATCAAAATATGCTGCAATGGGATCTTGATGCGTTATATTACTGGGCGGAAACTAATGACATGATCATGAATAGCTCTAAAAGCAAGTCCATCACTTTTGGTAGAGGTCATAATTACAGCGTTACAAATTACCGCTTAAGTAACGACATTATTCCGAGAGTTTCTTCGTGCAAGTACCTGGGTATCCATTTAGATAGTAAATTAAGCTGAAAAAGTCACGTAGATTTTGTTGTTGGGAAAGCGTGGAGATCTCTTCATTTTGTAACGCGCATCTTAAAAAAGAGTACAGTAAACGCGAAGGAAATTGCTTATTTATCGCGTTTCGCGTGTTTTATATTGTTTGTCCGATAATGGAAATGGGAGCAATTTGTTGGGATCCGCACAAAACTATGCAGTGTAAAAATTTGGAAATGATTCAGCGTAGAGGAGTTAAATTTACTTTTAGGGACAAGAAAACGGCAGGGTGGGATTCACTCGAAAACAGGCAAACAGTGGCAAGACTTTGCGCTTTGTATAAAGCTTACAGTGGTCATCCAGCTTGGAAAGAAATTTGCGGCTAAATATTCCTACGAACAGAGGCAGAGGGGATCACAGGCACAAAATAAATTGAAGACCGCGGAGAACGGATGTCGGGAAATTCTCTTTCACAAATCTTACGATAAGGGATTGGTATAGATTGCCTGCAAACACCTTTGAACCTTTTCCTCAAAGCGTTCAACAGTTTAGGAAATTAATTTAGGGTATTTCTAAGTTTATGAGGTAGTTAACAAAGAATATTAAGTTAAATAGTGATGTGAGGTGTCGTGAAGGGTAGAGCAGAGAAGTAATGAAGGAAATGTTTTTATTGTTATAGTAAAGAGAAGTGAATTGAAGTGAAGGATAGTGCAGTAATTGTATAAACACTCAGTGCGGCTTTAGATGATAGACGTTCCTTTTCTTTTTAATGTAATTTAATGTTTTAAGAATCAGCAGTTTTTATATTATTATTATTATTGTTATTATCATTTTAGCATTATTATTACCATTATTATATTATTTGGATGACATTTATTATCTTATTTATGTAATTAACTGCCACTGGGTTACACCTAATTGCAGTTTAAATAAATTTATCTTTTATCTTTTTATCTTCATGAAAGCGCTCACTTAGGCAAGTTTAATGGACCAATCAGAATTTAGTTCAAACTGTCACAAGAATTTCTCTAGCGTTCGAAGGAAACTCTGCCATTTTTGCCGAAGCGTTAGAAGAGACTTGATCGTTCGCCACACCGAGCTGCAGAGCAAGAGAAATTGGTCGAGAAGCAAGTGCATAAGAATCTTATGAAAGGTAATCTATTTTACGATAATATGAAAACAAATGTTCATTGGAATAAAAGAAATTTAAATAGTGAATGATATCGAAAAATTGCAAGTACAAAAATAGCTAGAAATTATAAGATTTTTGTGAAGGAAAACTATATAAAACTGTATATTTTGGCGAACATTAAAATTATGAATAGAAAGCACATCTAATGGAAGACTGTTTCTTCCCATTTCAGCTTTTTTCGTCTTGCTATTCGTACTCATTATTTAATACAAATGCGACTTTTGTCTTTTATTGATGTGCATTAAAAAGACCTAGCCACTCCTGATTTCCTAATTCCTACCTCTTTTTAGTAAACTTCATTTTCAAATGTTCCTAAAAGAAAACGTTTTTCAATGGGGAAGTTTTTTAATATTGACTTTTTCCAATAGGGAAAAGTTTTATCGGAGAAATACACAATGGTCGCAATATATGGTAGACTTATTTCTCCTTATGAGGATTATTTTAAGAACAGTTTAAAACCAAGAAGAAGAGTTCAAAACAGTTTATTTTCGCCATAAAGGAAAATGTTCAAAAGCAATCCCTGAACTGCAAGTAATCTCAGAAACCACGCCTCTTATTAGTGCAGCTAAAAACAGATTCAATGGATATACATATTCGATGGATATTAATAGACAGAGTTTTCCATGATTTTTATAAAACTTCAAAAGCAGCAGTTAATGACGCTTTTGTCATTGATTTAGTGGAAGCAGACGCTGATGTTGATTTTAATTAAATTTGCAGATTGGATTTTAGAAATTAGTTTTTGATTGTATACACTTAATATTTTGTTCATTTTCTTTATTTTGGTTACCACTTTTATATTTCGCTTTTACTGTTTGTTTTAACATGATTATTACCAAGATTGTACCAGGATTATATTCAAACAATCGATATTCAACTATTTTTGAGCTTCTTTATCGTGCACTATAAACTGTGAGTTTGAAATACTACTGGAAATACTTTTTTGTAACACATTATTGAACCAATAAAAATAAAATATAAAAGTATTTTTCTTAATTTTCTCTTTACACTATTTATTAAGAAAGCAGTTAGAAAATTCCCAAATATGTTTTGAATAAGTTAAAAGGGAAGGCATTAATGGTGAAACTATTGGTGCTACAGAATGGCACAGATTTTTGTGTAGTAAAGTTCTTAAATCTCCTTGGTGTTGGCTAGCTTTACGGTCTTGTCCCATCCTCTTACCAACTGCCACTACGGCCACTCAAAATACATTTTTTTTAAGTTTTCTCAATTTTTTGGTTTCCCAACGATAGAGTCGCAATATTAATTTTAAAATATTAAAGAAGAGTAAATCCCCACACTATATGGAAATTTTCGCAGACAAATTTGGAGACGTTCTTAGAAAATGTATTTTACGCGTTACAGTAAATGCGAAATTTAAAGCTTCTTTACACAGAAAATATTTGAGATTTGGGAAAACTGTATGGGAAGGGATTTGAAGCACTTCCACTCACAAGTTCAGTAATGTATACAAAAGTGCTAAAATGTGCTTATTAAAGGCGTGAGAGATAAGAAAAACATACATTTGAGACATTTTTCAAAAAACAAAAGAATACAGCAAAATTAATTTTATGTCATCTTATACCATGCAATTAGCACTACATCTACAAGTGTGAAGAAAAAATTTGGAGCTATTTAAAAAAATACGTTTAGACTGAAAACACATTTTGCTGTATATTTCAAATTTTGGAACTGATAAAATCGTTTTAATTTTTTCACAATTATCTACATTGTTTAAAAATCAGAAAAAATCTATGATATAATATAAAAAATATAGAATGTTATAAAACACATTCAAGGAGAAGCAACTTTTTTCTTTAAAGGGTACCTCTGGATAGGATGGTAAAATGTTCCCCTAGACCAAATGACGTATGAGTGGTTACATTATAATTCTAACGTAAAAATAATATATTTAAAAGATTTCTTAGCCCCCGTCCCACCACCCACACCCCTCTACCACCAAAAACGTGTTTTTTTAATTTTAATTTTTTCCGGCAATTTAATACTATTTTATCTGACTGAAAAAATGATAAATATACACTATCAGAAAAATATTTTTTTATATTTTCTCAGACCCATATTCCAAAAAAAATATTTTTGAAAAAAATAAGGAAATGTGTTTTCTGTTTTAGAATCATGGAACAGGTTTGAAAAAATCTCAAACGTTCCTCTTAAACACAAGTTGTGAATTTGTTTCAAATTTTTCAATTGCTGGGCTGCAGTTATAAAAAACAAACCATTTTCTCGCCTTACAAATTACATTTTTGTAATTTTTGAAAAAACACAAGAATAGAGGAAAATCATGTTTAAGTTATCTTGTAGAGAACATTTAGCACTATCTCTACCAAAAGTTTAAAAAAATGGTAACTAATAATCAACATTGGTTAACTCTACCAGTAATTTAAAAAATAAGAACAATGGCGATAAAATAATTCAAATTTTGAGAGTTAAAAATTTATATTACTTTACATTGATTGCACATGGAAAAAAAATGAAATCTTATTTATAGGATTTGGGGAATGATAACTTAAAAAACTTTGAACTGTTCTTCTCAAAAGTTAATGATTTCTCATTACATGATTTCTTCAAGACTGCCACAGATTTATTGTTACATTTATTTGCATTAAGGAATCGAGGCATGGAGAAAATGCAAAACACAAAAAAAATATAATGGCTGTTTTAACAAACAGTACATTAACCGATTGTTTCACACCAAAAAATTGAAAAAATAAATATTAATATTGCAATATTGAAAATAAACAATGTGTTCACACCGTTTAATTTAGATGGATCTACAATTCAAGTCAGTGCAGTAAGAATTCAGAATTTATAAAACAAATTAAAATATTACTTTTTTCTTTTTCTTAAGGTATTAGTATTAGTATTTCCTACATTAATTTGAATAACAAATTTTCATTTTTGTCATCAAATTAGCAACAAAAAAGCAACAATTTCCTGTTCAATTTTTATAATCTTTGAAATACCTTTGTTTACTTGTCATGTCATACTTAAAATTAGCCGAAGATCGTACATCCGGTATTAGTTTGAGAGCAACAAATTACTTTTTAGCCTCAATTTAACAACAAAAAAGTGAAAAGAGTACTATTTGTGCTGTACGATAAACATTAAATAACTGTGACACGAGTGAAAAATAGGACTTGAGATTATTCTTATTATTGCACTTAGAGTTATTACAACACCAAGTGTGAAGACAGTCAGAGCCGTGACTGAAACCGAATCTACAATGGGTGTTTCTGATTTCAGGGAAACCCTAACCTCCAACCCTACAGATGGACATCCAAATTAAGTAAGCAAAACTTACGCTAATGCTGCGCAAACAGACTCATTCCCTAAGAAAGATCAAGCAATAGTCATAGATGCACAAGATGGTATAAGCATTAAAGAATAAATAATGAAGATGGCAACAATAACTGAACCAAGTCACATGAGATTCATTTCAAGAATATCCAATAACAGAATTTGTATATTTCTATCAAGTCCCGAATTAGCAAAGAAAAACTTAGAAGAACACAAAGTAATAGAAATTGACAAATAAAAATTGAGTGTAAGACCTTTAATAAATCATCATGTAACAGTAATACTATCAAATGTTTTCCCAATAATCCCACATGAAGTAATCGAGACAGTTCTAACCCAGAAAGAAATAACACGTCCACTATGATATCACTCAGTAGAGCAGGCATATACAAACCCGGTTTAACTCACATTTTAAGTTTTAGAAGACCGGTATTCATAGACCCAGATGATGTAACAAAACTACCTGATTCAACTTTGATGTTTTACGGTGACACGCCATACAGAATCTGTTTTTCCACTGAAAACATTTCTTGTTTTCTTTGTAAGGAAGAAGGTCAGATTGCCAACAAATGTCCATGTAAACATACTGAAAATGAAAAACCTAAGTCTACATCTACTGATGCTGTCCATAATAAACCAGAAATGGAGAAACCCATGGAACCTGAAGCCATGCATCTACAGCCAGTAACACCAACAATGGATGAAGAAAATTTCCCTCATAAATAATTGAAAGCTGCTATCTGAATCCTCATCACAACCTGAGTTTTTGAGTAGCAAAAGCAAACCCACAAAATCTCTTGATCATCAAAAAAATCATCCATGAGAGAAAAGAAAGAAGAAAATGAAGATATCTACCTCAGAACACACACCAATAAAATCAGTTAGTGAGCTACTTGCACCAGCCAAAGGTTTCATAGAGACTAATAAAGAAATATTTCCTCTAATGTTTCAACAATTTAAATTGTTCGGGCCCACAGCAGAGCAGAAAGTTTTTATATAATCTTAGTGCTTGTAAGTCTATTATTTTATCTGCTAACGGCGTCCCATAACCCTCCGTGGGCGCGCCTCCAGCATGCGCACGTGTACGGGAGCGAATTCCAAGAAGACGACGGCTTGCCGGCAGAACGGCAACCGATAAAACCGAACTTTGTTCTGTTAGTTTCCAGAACAAAATCCAATGCTCAGAAATGATTGGCTTAGGCCTATCCCCCATGCTTATGCGCTTTCTCATCCAAATTTCACGACGTTGGTCGCTGTGTAAAAGAACGTTAGTCGTAAAAAGAATATCTTGTGGGCAGCATGTAAGCACCTGCGGCTCCGTGTAGTGCTGTTACACGTAACGTCGTTAAAGTCTCGTGTAGAGCGATTAGCCATTACCGAGCATTAAATTAGTATTGTTAACTTCAAGTGTAATTACTTCAACTACTACGAGTCGTAACCAATGTCTGTAGGCACGGGCAATTATGTGAAATGCCATGAGTTTGAAAATCAAAGTATGTTATTAACTGTACCTGTGTAAAAGAAACTGTAAGTGATAAGTGACCAAACACTAAATTGTCGTGCAAAGTGAAACCACGACTTATTGACAGGTGGTTCTTACCGCTAAATTTCTTTGAACTCAACTATCGAAAGTGCAAATAACATCAAATACACTCCTCCCCAAGAACAAGCCGGCCCGTTCATAAATTATTTTTGAAAACTGTCATGGTCCCAAGATCCATTAACTATTGCAAAAGGTTATACCAAAGAATTTGTTGGAATAATTCTAATGATGAATAAAGCATAGCAATTCCTTACTGAAAGGTTAACAAAGGACAGGTTTACTAGAATTACTAAAAAAACTTAAAAAAGCTCAGCAACAGCTTGAAGATAGTGATACAAATACAAGTATGAAAAGTTCAATAATTGGCATCAATTGATGAAAGTGTTGCAATGGAATGTCAATGGTTTCTTTTCCAGACTTGAAAGTATTCAATTACTTTGTAAATAGTAACCACCAGCCATTATTTGTTTTCAAGAGGCAAATCTAAAAAATAATAATGTTGGAAAAATAAAAGGTTTCAAACCTTTTTTATAAAACCGCAACAACGCAAATTATGCTTGTGGTGGAGTTGAAACTTATGTTAAAGAAGAAGTACCTATTAAACAATTGAATATTCAATCCAATATAGAACCTATAGCTATTGAAATAATTTATCTTATTGCAGTATGTATTTGCAATATATACATTCCCAGTCATTTACCAGATAAGTTTCAAATTACTGATATCGTTAACCAACTGCCCAAACCTTTTATTATTCTTGGTGATGTTAACAGTCACCATTCTCGTTAGGGGTCATATAAAGTTGTCTCAAGGGGCAGAATTTTAATCTGCAGTTGAAGATTCTGATATTATAATTCTCAATTCAAGTGAAGCAACTCATATGAACCTTAGCAATGGAAAACTTAGTGCTATTGACCTAACTCTATTTTCTGCTTCACTTGCCCATATATTTGACTGGACTGTCCCCGAATATCCCTATGCCAGTGATCACTTCCCTATTTTTATCAATTTTGACAATTCCAAATGCACCACAATCAATACTACATTGAAATGGAACTTTAATAAATCTAACTGGAATGAATATAAAAAATAGAAAACTACCTGCAACAATCTACTGTATTTGATAACATAGTAGATATAGATTACACTATTGAATCATTTTTAGATATTATCAACCAGGCAGCAAATAATACCGTGCAAACATATAAACCATCTCAGAAAAGAAGAAACATACCGTGGTGGAATGTAAATTGCAAAGAAGCCATCCGAAAGTCCAAACACAGAACATTGAACCAGTACAAAACACACGACACACAAGAAAATAAAATTGTAGTATGAGAAAAGGAGAGTGGCAGCCAGAAGAGTAATAAAAGAAACCAAGGCCAAATCCTGGGCTACTTAAGTATCAAAAATAAATATACAGAACAATATGAGTGAATCATGGAAGAAGATTAAAGCCATACAAGGAAATAAAGCATATAATCCAATTAATATCATAAAAACTGAAGATAAGTTCATCACTAACTTTGAATAAATTACTAACAAGTTTGTAGATAGATTTGCCAAAAATTCTAGCACACTCAATTACCCTAAATAATTCAATCAGAATAAAAATGAACAAGAAAATGAAAATCTCTCAACAGACAATGAAGACCTCAGTTCTGAATATCAACTCAACAATCCAATTTCAATTGAAGAACTTATTGCTGCTATTGAATCAACTAAGAACTCGTCTCCAGGGCTTGAAAACATTCCAAATGTACTCATAAAAAATATACCACCCAAGGGAATTGATCTTTTTCTCAGAATATACAATTCAATATGGAAGAAAAATTTATTTGCTAACTTGTGGAGAGGGGCAACAGTAATTCCAATTCCAAAACCAGGAAACGATAAGACAAATATTGATAATTGCAGGCCAATATGCTTAACTTGTAACATGTGCAAGATACTTGAAGAAATAGTAGACAACAGATTTAGATTGTTCCTGGATCATCACAGTATCATCAGAGACAACCAATTTGGTTTTCGACCAGGTCACTCCGCCCTATCTTGTCTTATAAGTGTTGACACATATATTCAAGATGTCTTCATGAATTACCAGCATATGTTAGCTGTCAATTTAGACATTGAAAAAGCCCATGGACACACCGAATTCTTTTAGAACTTCGTAAAATTGGAATTGGAGGAAACATGTTTGCATTTCTGAAATCGTTTTTAATAAAATAAGTCAGAGTCAATGGTTACTTCTCTAAAATGATAGGTCTAGAAAAGGGAGTCCCACAAGGATCAATCTTAAGCGTCTCGCTTTTTGTACTTGCTATCAATGATGCAGATATAAATATCGATTCACCTACAATAACTAGGAAATATGCAGACGATATCATTATTCTTTGTAAAGGAAAAAACCTTAATAATATTCAAGAATCCACCCAAGCCGCTCTGAACGACTGATTGGTCCAAAAAGTCAGGTTTTAAATTTTCTGCTAAAAAACAGAATGTATATTATTCTCTAAGCAAAACCAATCATTTATTCCAAAATTACAACTTGGACAACAAGATTTAAAATTCACCCAATGCACAAAACTATTTAGAATGCTGTTTGACTGCAAAATGACGTGGAAAAATCACATTCAGTATCTAATAGATGAATGAAAGAACCGACTTAACATTCTTAAATACTTGTCTCATAACAACTGGGGCGCAGATGAGGATCTACTTCTACTTACTTACAAAGCCATAGTAAGGAGCAAAATTGATTATGGATGTGTAATTTACAACTCTTCCAAACAAAGTACCTTGATAAAACTCGATACAATTCACCATCTAGAATTCAGAATATGCACTGGTTGTTTCCATACTAGCCCAATTGGTAGTATACTAATTGAAGTGAAGAAAACATCTCTTAAATTTTGCAGAGAATTATTATCTGTCAAGTATGCTGTTAAAGCTGCTTCAACTAACTCAATAATCTTCAATGATGTTTTTCCTCATGTATATGCTGAAAAAGTGTATATCCTTCCCATAAAACTTTCTATGTTCATATAAGAAATCTACTCAAGGATCTTAACATACAAAATATTTGCACAGAAAAATACAAAAATTCTAGTACCCCTCCTTGGAAAACAAACATTATAGCTGATCTGACATTAACCAAATACAACAAATTCAGCTTGTCAAAAGAAGAATGGATCACTTCCTTCTCTGAATTCATCTCGAATTGTAAAAACTACTTCATTTTATACATTAAAGAAAGTGAAAAAATGAAGTAACTGAAGCCCTTGTATATTTACCGGGCATAACGATCAAATATCAGCTTGCGAATTATGCCAACTGCACTACTGCAAATGTCTATGCTTTAATGGCAGCGCTTAAATTTGTAATCCAAATACACAAATCTAATTTTATCATCTTTTCAAACTCATTACCAATAATAAATAAAGTTATCAACACAAATATTAAATCGGAAATAATATATATTAAACAAGACCTGCTCTGCAGGATCCATTAAACAAGGAAAAATGTCACTCTTGCCTGGGCACTACCCGTACAAGAACATCACATCACAAATAGGGAAAATAGATGAGTAACCGCAGTTGTTAATCTGAAGAACAATAAAATGCACAACCCATCCTACACTGTCACTGATCACTTGAAGCATTCCTCAAAACTAATGAAGGTAAAATGGAATGTTACATGGAAAGAATACAAAGCAAGCAGTATTCATAAAACTCTTAAAAACTTTATGGCATTAGTAACCAATAAAAACATTTAAAAATAAGTCATCTGCACCTTTTACAAAAGACCCCCCCCTCCCGAGCTTTTGATGTATGCAGTTGTACTTTGTACCACATCATTGAGTCATGTCCCAAGTTTTCCTCACAGCCAAGAAACCTCGTGCAGGGACTGAAAGTTGGTGCACTGTTGTATTCCCCTGCCCATCAAAATCAAGTGGTTAAGTTTTGCAAAAGTATTGGTATTGTGTCGGAAATTTGAGCTCAAACTAATGTGTTAATTATTATGAAGAGTTGTATTATATTATTGTAGAATTGTTGTACTGTAACAATGTAGTGTTGTATTAGAGATCTAAATTTAAACTTGTGTATTGGATAATGTAATTCGTGTGGTCGCTCATGACCTTGCAGTTGATGCGACCTAAAATAAATAAATTGAAAAAAAGCGACAATTTCCTATGATTTTTTAAAATTGATCCCTCTAATTCTGCCCGGAGACGCGCCCGGCGACGCTGCCCCGACGACGCCCTCTCTTCCTGTGCCACCTCTCCCTGCGACCCCACCCCAACGCCACGCTGTGCTTAGGCAGCGCTCCACGCCGCGCCACTCTGCCTATAAATTAGAATTATGTACTAAGGACGTTCTCTACCCTGCGCCTGTCTATTTTTCGATCCGTTTTCAGATATTACGTATCAGCACATCCTTGTTTGGACTACATTCGCGCCAGAGCTGGAGAGTCAGCACTTTATCCCACCCGAAACCAAATACACATATCTTTTGATAAGCGGTAGGGCGGCAGCCGCGTGTACGGAGACCGAGAGTGAAGGGGGGACGGTGTAGGGAGAAAGGGGTGAGAGAGAAGAACGGACAGGAATTGCGTAAGAGAAGTGAAGATATCGTTTTTTCCGTAAATGTAAACAGAGAGGCCGTCGCTACACGCCTGTAGCACCGCTCAAATGCAATTTAATGTTTCCGAGAATTTCACACAAATTTGTTCCTGAATATTTAAAAAAAATTGGACGTACTGCGAACCTCAAAATTTCATAACGTACTTTATACATTGCAAATAAGATGCAAAAACATCCAACGTTTCCATTCTAGGAGTAGAAAAGAACTCAGAATTCATTCCTTAACGCGTATCAAGAAGAGTCTACGTATTTTAATTTTTAATAATCAACACAAGAATCAGGAGCTATTAACGCTAACAAAAACTCAGATTGATCACAATGAGATGCATCAAGAGCTTTTGGATATGATATTGAATACACATACCTATGCATCTTTCTAATTTTGTTACAAAACTTATTTCAATATGTAATTACGCAGGTCTACTGTCAATGCTCGTAAGATTGTATTTTGCCCCAAAGTTAATACATATATTAGTGTTATAAGCTTACACGGCTTAGTCTGCAACTCTTTGCTGTGGCGAATTGCACGGTCAGTGTACGACTAGCACGATCTGGAGTTAGAAACGCCACTGAAAGAATTTTCAGTCGATACAATAATGAGAAATTGTTATTCCTCTTTGATTGCCGTGGTATATTCACTGCATCGATCACCCATTCCCAAAATGTGAAAAATCACAAATAACAAATTTTCATGGGAGCGCCAAAACACGCAAGTTAAAGTTCAGCTATCAATTACGATTTATTTTCAAAAGATTCATGGATAAAGTTGATAATTATTCATGGTCCCAATAATTATTCTAAAGTAAAGTGTGTTGATCAAATATAATTCCTAGTTTTGGATATAACCGTTTTCAAACTCTAAACATGTCTTAACGTTTTATACATTTGTATCCATAAGACGGGCGTAATATTCTATATAATGTACGAGTATATATTAACAGGTGACGATCAAAATTTTGGACCCCTTTTTAAGCATACTGGGCGCACGGAGGAGTGTAAGATTTGACATATTTAAAGCTTATATGGAGAAAGAGTGCACAAAGCAAAAATGTATATACATATATATGCATTGAATATGTGTTACAAAAATGGGCTAATACGTGTTAAAAAATGGGACGTGTTAAAAAAATTTAAATATAATAAAACAATATGTAGTGATCAGAGGCAATCTACAAGCTGCAGCTGCAACACACTACTATCGTACATCGTACATAACTCGCAAACTATGCGTTTTAAAGCCTCAAAATCTGATTTTTGTGTGCCGCCTTCAGAGACATGAGTTTTATTGTGTAGGCCCTAATCTGCAAAATGAGACATTCTTAAATGTTTTATTCCAAACTGAACATTTAAGAAAAAGATACTTCATTCCATATATGCATTTGTGTATGTTAATAGCATACTCTTAATAATGTAGGCATAATAATAATTTTAAGTAAGTGAACGACATTAGCTTTTTCTAAAGTTCGTGATGTTATTTTTTCACTTAGCTTTATACTACTTATAAACAAAGGGTACTGGATAAAGTATATTTGGTTTGTGAGCTTTTTGTCCTATTCCTCTGTTGGCGGTAGAGATCACGACACTAGTTTCCATTGTATTTCTCATACACGCGGGAGGGCCGAGAAGTCCAGTGATCCCCCTGTTTTCATCGGTAGTTTTTCATTGATTTTCAATTTTAGAACAGAAATTACAGGAAATATAGATCAAAACACGCTAATGAGGTATTTGCTCGCGCTCGGGCTGATGAGTAATAGAACATTTTTTTAAAAAATAATCAATAATTATACACATGTACTCAGAAAAAAACACCAGGTGAGTAGCACTACAATAATATTAGTTGATACTCTGAGCCACCTCTCTCGGTCAGCCGTTAAGGATATATAAGTCGTTCCCATGGGTAGTGTACATATTGTATTTAAATTGCTTGTTGATAGATTGATTAGTTTATTTAAATCTGTTCACACAGTTGTATAGAAAGACAATTAATTTTATATGACATACGTTTTACAAATCTAAGAAGAGAGTGGAAAACTTGTTTAAAAGTTAAAGAAATAAAATCACATACAGACACTCACAGTTTATTTAGTACCTTAATTAAATGTATATGTGAAGAGAATTGCTTCAAATAGTTTTCAATAAAGTTTTTGGATATCTCAATAGTTTTCTGCAGCATTTTTGCCAGCCTTACCATTTTGGATAACCAACCCAGAAAATATTTAAGATTAATCTTACAAGGGAATGCCACGGTATGACATGCTGAAACATGCCCTCAAATTCTTTTCACTGAATGCACGTTTTTGGTATCACGCACCCACAAATTACGTATTCTGACTACGCAATGTGTTGAAGGAAGCAATTTACTAAATACAGGAACAACATTTATACACTTTTTCGTTACTGGGGCTTTTATATTTCTTTCGTTCTGGATAAGAGTTTTCTGTCGAAAATTCTATGGTTTCCGGCGTGTGATTACAATATTTCTCTTCTTGTGATGTAAGAACGAGTGAATAAAATGAGGAAGGAGAAGGTATAATCCAAAGGGAAAGAGACAAAAAGCGGACCGTACTAACGCAAAAGCGGACCGTACTAAAGCAAGAGGGTAAGCATGGCAGTAACGATAGGTCGGGAGCCACCAAGAAAATCCACGTATGATAAGCTGCAGGCCACAACGTTTCGAGAAGTTAGCCAGTGTTATGAGGAACAGGGAAACGCAAGTATGGCGGCCTGTAGGTGTCTGCACAAGTTTTTGAATTATCCAAAAAACTGCCATTGGAGAATGAGTACACACCTAATTCTTGTTGTATATTGTTCGTTAGATAGCCAAAGTGCGAAGGAGTTGTAGGCCATACCGATGTGTCGTCTCAAACTCTAGGCCATATTGAATTCAAAGTGTCATTTTTTATGCCTTCTTGTATTACGATCTCAAATGTAATATTTTGGTTGAAAATTCTTTTTCATTGCCAATTATGACCACGCCATACCGTTTCGGTGTCTCTACGTAGCCGACACACTGATTCAAAGATGTCCAATTTGTCACTAGACCATGTATGTAGTACGTATTATAGACAGGATCAAGTATGGCAGCATATTTTTAAGACCGCCCGTGATCCATTTTGATAAATAGAAGCAATGTCATACTGACAACTCATTAAATGGTCACCATACTGAAATACCTATTGATTTAACAATTTTCATAAAATCATTGGTAAGTCTTGGAAAATAATTGTATAATCTTAAAAACAACAAAATCATTCCTTCAAGTTGGAACATACAGCTTTGATTCAAACCAAACTTCGAAAATATCCCTTCTGCATCCTTGATCACAAAATAAATTTCATTTTTATTCCAATGATGCCAGAGACCTTCTCTTGTGAAGTTATTTTGAACTGATAATTCACAATAAAAATAAATATATTATGAGCAATAATATTAAAACACAATACATTCGCCAACAAAAACACTAAATAAATAATTTGTTAATATTTTGAATATAAACCTTATTTGGCTTATTTTCCCTATTTGCCTTATAATTGGAAATTAAATGCATTTTAAATCAGTGGAATCTAGTGTAAGTAAATATTGAGCATTTCAAGTAAAGATTACCTTATGGAGCCATAATGATCTCAAATTTATATTTTCATGGTCAGTTCAAAAACATATAATTTTTTAGAATTTTTTCAAAATTTTTAAGCGTCACATTTTGAAAAAACTCAAAATAAAAAATTTAAAATCCAATTCGAAAACCTTTTTAAACTTAACCCCTGATGAGTTGTACATCATATGAAAGAAAGCTATAAAGAAAGCTACAAAATGACGCCTGTTACAGATCTCCATCTTATTTCTTTATTTATTTAGTGTAATAATATTCCACTGTTGCTACCTATCCTATCCGCGCGTTGGGCTGCCAGTGCAATAGATTCACCTGCTCTGCCTTGTTACACGGCTATACTTCTAATATAAATACGTACACACATTCCTAACTTGGGTTGACAAATAATCACTTACTTATTATTCCTATTTATCTTTAAACACAAATGGGCGCCTTGTCATCAATACACACATTCCTTTTCAACCTACTTTAGCTCTTGCACTCTCCCGTTCGCTATCTAATTCTATACAACTTCTAATTCTTTCTGGGCGTGAATATGTGACTGCCCTATACAGGGCTTCAAACGAGGTACCTATGCGCGCGCGTGCGGGTCTGCGGCTAACTACATGAATCACAACACATTCTTTAATGGTTTACTGATGAACCCGAATGTGTTCATCTCAATTTATTTTAGTTCTGTTGACTGTTTCTTTTCCTCTGATATTTCAAAATGACATATATATATATATATATATATATATATATATATATATATATATATATATATATACACATATACACACACACAATGACAGTGCCCTCTGATGGCACACAAAACAAAACATAGCAAACAAACAATACCCTTAATATTAAAACACAAAAAAACAAAAAAATAATGACCTTTCACACTGAAAATTACATAGAGAAATACATTCATCCACGCCGAATGCGCATTCTGTCGTTTGAAATTGTTGACCCTCTTATTCTATAATGAATTAAGAGAACTTGGTCTTCGACAGATGCCTTTAAAGTTGTCAAATAAAAAAATATCGGTGCATCACTTCCCTGATACCGGATGAACACTGCGACATGCACGCGTCGCCGTCCGCAAATTCGTACACTCCCCGTGTACGGCAATGGTACAGTCTCAGCTTCTACTAGTTCCCAGGACCATATGTACCACGAACTCACATAGTTAAAAACCCACTACGAAACGTTTTGCGATGAAACGCAAAGTTTTCACTACATTCAAAGTTCCCACGGCGAGGAAACACTGTTCCTTCACGAATGAAAATAAAATATTTAAAGTTCCCGCGGCGAAGAGACACTGTTTCGTTACGCGAAGTAAAATGAAAATACTCTGTATTTCCTTTTACTGTCCGGAGCACGCTAAACTTCGTGTTGTAAACACTGCATCACAAAATGTCCGCGACCATTGTTCAAAAGTGCAACCGCGTAAAATTAATGTTCACGTCGCTTTTACCTGCAAATAATTCGCCATTACTTACGAATCCATTCACCCGTTTGTTACAACCTTTTTGTCCGCATCAAAATATCTAAAATGTTTTCAAAGTACACTTTCGAACAATAATTTTTAAAATGTTATATTTATGTTAACGCGGAGCTAGCGTCTTCGCCAAGCACAAAACTCCGTCTCATCATCTTCTCTCTAGCATTGTTGCCCAATATCTTAAATAGATTTACGTTGAACAGACGCCGATCGCTCGCCCGTTGCCACAAACAAGATTACAAAATATTTATTATTTTCAAGTTTTAAACGTACTTACGCCTTGTTACCGGTTCTGAATACTATCTATAATTTCTCTGATAATTACTGCACTATCTATTTCTCCTTTCATTGTCTTATTTCATTAAAAATAAGCATTATTATTTCGATAATTCGTCGGGACGTCACTACGATGCGTCTTTTGTTTTATATATATTTTAATATTTCGTTTATACATTTAATTTTAATTAGCTTCCTATATGTTTTCCAAAATCGTGATTAATTTTAAAATTGTTTCTACATTTCTCCCCGTTGTTCTATAAAGTTCCAGCCCAATCCCTTGAGGCGTTTTCGTAATATTTATTAAAAATCATATTCATCCTCAGCTTTCTTCTAGCGACAATGCCTTCCATCTGTCCATGCTTGTGAACGTGAAATGTACGATTACGGTTATTTCGAAATCTAGTGACCCCCTGGTCAGATTTCGCTGATTGTTCTTTCTAACGCTTCTAAAAATTATGCTTTATCGAATGTTTATGTTGAATTTCCCCTTTTTCCGCGCATTCGGTTAATTTTATATAAATGTCTGCGCGCGGCGCTGCCGTCATCTGTCTTTTTGGATATAAATTTTAACATTTTATAAGGAAGTCTTTATTTTTGGGAACACAAAATTTCCGGAATGATCGCAAATCATTACATTAGTCAAAAACAGTCAAAAACTCTATGTGACGTATGAGGGGAGAAAATCATCTGCGCAAGCTTTCTTGTGTTTCAGAATCCCTTCCCAACAATTTAAGAATATATATAGTTGAAAGATGAAAAAATAATGGTAATAATAATAATAGTAATAAATTTAAAAAAGCGAGAGATTAACATTTCAGAAACTAGATATGGGATGTTAATCTCTAAAACATATTTCCTTGCCGAATTATAGAAAACTTATTTCTAACGGTAAACGAAGAAACAGATTTGATTTTTCTCTATTGCTAACAATTGGAAACTCACCCTAAGCTTTTTTACCACTACATGCAAAACGAAAGCTCAACAAAACTTGCGCATTGTGAAACGACATTTACGTTCAGAAGCAAATCAAGGCGCCATCTCAGCATTTGCTCAATGGATCAGGGAAACTGGACAAAAACCCGATCGAGATGGGGTCATTGACCCAGAAGCTTAAGTACATTACTTGTTACAGGCATTTAAGTCTTTTTAAAAAAATATACAATGCAAATGTAAACTAATTCATTATACTATATCATTGTCTTGTTAAAGTAAACATTTATTTTCTTTTTGACGATCATTGTAGTCTCTAATTGTATAGAAAAAGTTTTGCAGAAAAAAAGATTTTACTTTTAACTTACATTTGTGTACCAATTTGAATTGTTTAACTTCATCTGGCAATGCATTGTAAAGTAACGTACTTGTATTGTATGTGGATTTCTTGTAGTGAGCTGTTGATACTGACACTTGATGAACACGATTTCTACGTCGAGTGTTGTAACTATAAATATCAGTATTACATGAAAATAAGTTCCCACCCTAAAAGTAAGTCAGTTTTGACAAATACTACAGACACGTAAATAAATAGGCAAGGAAATGGTAAGATTCCAAGCTCAATGAAAAGAGGCTAGCAGGGATCACCTCGATGGGCACTAAAGGATGAGCTTCCCCAGAATATTATGCCATATCTCAGGCGGGAAAGTACATTTGAAAAATACACGCAACGTGATGCATGAAAGCTGACAGAATTAGAAAGAATTCTGAATGTATAACATAATGAGATTAATTTAGTGTTTAATTATGTTATATGTACATTCCATTTTAGGGGTTTGATTGAATTGAGAGACCTAGAAGTTTTGTTATCTCGACAACAGCTAATTACATATTGTTCATTTTCAATGGAGCATACGATTGCCGATTTGAAACCCAAAATTGCATTGAGACCGTTTTTCCTTCGTTAACTATTAATTTGTTATTACAAAACCAATTTGAAACTTCTGAAATTGTACTATTTATGTTTCTTTTTGCAAAGAACATTCGGGTCATCGGCAAACAACTGTTCTTCCATTTTTAATAGATGAGGGCATATCGTTTACGTACATCAGAAAGAGGATAGGATCTAAGATCGACCCTTGTGGGACCCCATGTTCAATTGGCAAAGAATTGGAAAAGTAAATAATGTCCTTTCACGCCAGTATGGTATTTCTACTCTTTGAGATCGATGATTAATGTACGAGGCTATCCAATCTAGGACAATACCACGAATTCCATAAGAAGGTAATTTTGAGAGCAAGATGTAACGGTTAATAGCTTCAAAGGCTTTCAAATGATCAAAAAATATCCCGATGAGTTCTTCATTTCGGTCCATTGATGAAGCAACATTTTTAAGGAAAGAAAAAAATGGCAGTTTCCGAATATTTTGATTTTCTGGAACAGTGTTGTGAGTCTGAAAACGCTTCGCTTTTTCTGAGAAAAGTTTCCATTAGCGTATAGAAAAGCCTCTCTAATATTTTTGAGAAAACTGACAAAAGAGAAATTGGCCGGTAATTTTGAACTTCATTTTTGTTCCATGTGCACAAGGAATCATTGAAAATGTGTGTTAATGGGTATATAATGGCAGGTGCACACGTTTTTAATAAACAATCCGGAAATTCATCTAAACCAGATGAATATTTATTTTTTAGTTTACTGACTATTCTGAGGATTTCGTTGGAAGAAGTTTCGTAAATAAACATCGTCCGAAATGGTATTGAGAAGCATATGATGTTGAATTTTGTGGTTTTACTCCCTTCGTGAGATCAATCGCAATTCTAGAAAAGTGTAGGTTGAAGATATTCGCAACTTTTCTCAATTACTTGTTTTTCTATCATTATCTAAAGGATAACAGCATTCTCTACGAAATGTCGTCCTACGAAATTACGAAATGTCAAAATATCCTCATTATTTTTCATAATTTTTCCCTGACCTATTATTTTCCTTAAAATTCTTTAATATTCTCGGAAGAAGACGCGGGAACCGGATGATATTTAGAAATAAAGTAGAGCGTACGTTTTTTTACACGATGTTCTAATTCCTTGTGTGATCCAAGAATTACTTTTTCGTGAAATGTTTAATTTTCCCTTTTTAATAAGAAAGCACGCGTTAATGAGAAATAAAAGCTTTGAGAAAAATAAATTATATTTTTCATTTGTTAATAGCGTTATAAACTGCCTCCCATGATTCCTTCAGCAAGTAGTCCATAAATAATTTTATGTTAACTTTAGTAAGTGCTCTGCACATGCGTGTTTTATTTATTGTCAGTATTCATGTTATTAGTAATTGTAAGAATTTGTAGTAGAGGAAAAAGGCCGGTTCTACATCACAACATCCGGTGTAAACAGGAAGTTTTGGTTTGTTGACGCCGGATGTTTATATCCGGTGTCGGCCCAAGTGGCTGTGTCGTGACAACGCCGCGGCTTTGTGTCGTCACAGCGCAAGAGCGCGAGAAGGCCGCGACTTTGTGTCGTCACACTCAGCCGCTGTGGCGTGTCATGCATGTCTACCAACCCCTGAAAAGAAAAAAGTCTGGGTGACTAGGGGGGGAGGAGGAGGAGGAGTGGGATGGAAGCCCTGCTGGCGGTGACGTAGGATGAATGAGAAGATGAGAGAGACAATTGCATGTAAACAAGACATTTATTTTTAATTTAAAATATACAATATTTTCTTATTAAAAAATGTACAAACATATCCGAGTGAGAGAACGAGAATAACACAAAATCTTCATCTTTGAGTACTTTGCATGATTACATCATATCTTTGTCTAATTTGTCTGACGGTAGCCATTAGCGATTTGATAAGTTCATCCTCCTAATTTAGATTTAAGTTTCATCACACTGGTCACACCCAGCGCCGTTGCTCTTTTGCCGATACTCGCGTCACCCGATCCGACCCTCTCCCACGCCCGCTTCGCTAGTTCCACGTCTGCTTTTTTCGTTCTTCACCATCTTTGTGTTCGTGTAATGTCGCAATGTGTGTGCAATGTCGCAATATCGCGTGCGTGTAAGCAATGTCGTGCATCTTGCACGCGCGATCCAGGGGATTGATGCCCACATAACCTCTCCTTAAGCGTTCGCTGAGTCGCGTTCCCGGTCCGCAAAACTGATAGCCACCGGGAATGTGTAACTCAAAGGGAAGCGCATCGACAGTGCGATTCATGAATCGTCCGATAAAGACCTTCCCTCCTAGATATCTACGTTGTCGCAGATACGCCATATTGCGACTCTGATGGATGAAAAGAAATACTTTATTATATAAATGGTTGGACTTCGATAAAGCGATCGAATCCAGCGCGGTATTTTCCTTTGTCCACCGACCGTGTCTTATCAATGACGCAGAACGAAAACGGATTTTCGTTCCACACGCGGCAGCACATGGTTTTAAATTCACGGAAAGACGGAAAGACGTTCCCTACATGCTCGTTGTAAATAAATTCCAAGTTTTTGTCCTCTTGTCGAAAAAATATCACCATATTAGCGTTGTCGCGAATGAGCTGCTTCGGAATTTTGGGTGTATTTCTGACAGAGGGACATCACGTCCGTGTGTTTATGGCGTCCGATGGTGAAGTAGGCCCTTATACAGTCTTGCATCTCCGTTACGTCAACAAATACGAAGCTTCTCGGCTTCTCTTATCTCGTGTTGCGTGAACGATACTCTCGTATTGCGTGAACAAATGAAAGGGAATAATATCTTTCAGTACTTCTTTTAAAAACACGTACATTGGCTGTCCTGTGGTTGAATACAAATACACGTTTTCGAATTTGAGCCCGTTCGGTGTGGTGAGAAGAGTCATGACGACGTTCGTCTTACCGCAGTGCGACGGCCCGATGACAAGGGCTCGAATACTGTCGGGGAAGAGGTACCCGTGTCGATTCCCATGATCTCCGCTTTGATTGCTCTTCAAAAATCCGGTCATAATTACGATAGGCAGTTTCGACGCTTGTTGAACGATGTTCATGCTGCTGGAGTGATTGAGGGCAATTTGTCAATGCAAAGTTTTATTGCATTGACAAACGATGCATATCTAAAATTAACGTCTGAACAGGGGATTGAACCATGGACCCTTAGATTAAAAGCCAATTGCTCTACTCCTGAGCTATTCAGACTCATCAAATTATTGAAATTGAAAGATTAAAGATTTTATTTATTTGCTTTGCAATGGTAAGTATTGCGACTTTAGATTTTTGTACAGGCGGCGATCAGTAAGTCGGAAGATGCATCCGGTCGCGATTGAAACTGGCGTGGCCAATGTATACTTCCCGTCGTTAATGGTGCAGCTGCACAGGAAGTCGATTGCGGTTGTCGTCAGGAGGGACTGCGTCGCCCATTTGTACGTCGTTAATGATGCAGCTGCGCAGGAAGTCGCTTGCGATTGACGCCAGCGCGAATGCGGATCGGAAAAAATAAATAAAAAAACTACCGTCAAGTATTACTCGGATAGCTCAGACAACACTGCATTAGAATTGTTTTTCAAAATGTATGTATTAAAGAGTTCCCTCAGAAAGCAATATTTTTCCAATATGTCGTAGTAGCACTAGGCCAGCGTGCGAGTGTAAATCGGGTAACTAGTCAATGCGCGGTATCGAGCACAGTGGTTCGAGTTCTACCACGACACATTTTTTATTTTTTTGACATACTGTCATTAAAAGCTCATTTTTCTATATAACGAGAATAACGATCACAAAGTGTTTACTTTTGAAAGATGAACATCTTTGTTCGTATCAGTGAATCTAGCGATGGCAGTGTTGGTTCGATAAAATTCGGAGGAAAGTACATCTTTCACGGTAAACGTTTTACTCGGATCGCTTTTCCTCAGGAGCTCGACGATGCTGTTTCCAATTATGCAGACGAAAGGATTAGCCATGCGGTTGCAATAAATTGACTCAAGCGAGAGACAGTTGGCAATGATGGAGTGGAATACGATTATGACTTGGAAAAGTGGCATCTCAAGAACATCAGTGAGTTGGAAGACGAAACGGACGTCGTTTCAAAGACTTTCGTACAAGGGGGTCTCAAAGAACTGTGAGAGACGACCTCCTCGATTAGCTTCGTACAAAATGAACTTGGAAAAACTTGGAAAGAATTTCAATGCTTTAGTTGAAGGGAAATTCAACGAACTGTGAGACATGACAAAAGAGCTGAAATTAAAAACAGAGGCACTGATCTTCAGTTCACTTTCTCTAAGCATGTTGGCAGAGGATCGTGCGTCATTAACAGGTACATTTACAATGCAGTTAGTGGGAGAGTGAAAACAAACCGTGGCACTTGTGGAAGATGCTAGAAACATGTTGGACGCACGCAAATTTAAAAACATGTTGGACGCACACGAAAAGAAAATCCCTAGCGTTCTCTTGGAGATACTCCCAAAAGTCGTTTCGTCGGGAAATTACAATTTTCACGATAGACTGATTCGAAAAGTGGCAAAAGGCAAGGCTCCCGCAGATGTGGTGAATAAATCGCAATTGGACGAGACGTTGCAACAAGCGAAAACACACGCGGATGGTTTATTTGTAGATGTCAACATCTTGCAAAAATACAGAAGACGAATTGCGGAAACGCGTAGAAAGCGCTAAAAATGAAATCCAAACTGAATGGAAGAAACAGAGAGAAAACATTAAAAAAGAAATTCAAAACATTGAGAAACATGCAGTACGTTTTCGCAATCATTTGAAGATTTTAGAATCAGACATGATAGTAACGTTTAGAGCAGCACGAGGCTATGGGGATGAACTATTCAATAAGGTCATGGTAAATGTTGAAAAATAAATTGAACTTAAAACAAAGTCTACGGACGGTGAGATAAAACCACAGAAATATTGCGAAAACCTTAGAAATGAAACTTCAAACTGATATCAATATTATTCGATTATCGAATGTACAAATGTACGAAAATTATTGATGATCCATTTCAATAAAAGGAAATAAAATCAAAAGACAACGTCCAACTATCTATAATTTTCAAATACAACACTTTCTATCGTGATTGGAGAAGAGTCTAGCATGTTGTAATGAGATATATATTGAAGGGACGACACACAACAAGACATTAGTTCATCTTCACTTGCTCTCACACATGGTTCGTTCTCGCATGGTGTGTCAAGTCTCATCAACACGTAGGTGCTCGGCCTTTTGTCCGACAGTGCGACGAGGAAGAACGTCATCAAAAAAGAACATCAGGACGTGAACTGACGGGCGAAGGGATCGGAAGCGGCATGAGGTGGCGACGGAACGCCTTCGACTGTCGCGTTCGCAAGAAAGGCGGTGTTCTACCTCTGATATCCATCCTCATAGGAGCTCTAAGGCGCCCTCGCTTCAGCAGCAGGCGGATCGTCGGCCATCGCAAACGCCGTCAATAACAAGAAAGCTCAACAGCGTCAATTGGAAGAAATGTTGAGATATAACGCCGCGATGGAAGCGAAGGCGGGGAGGGAGATGGAAGGGGCGAGGACGAAGGAGAAAGACAAAAACAGGTGGTGCTCTTTTTCATTTGCGACGCATGAGGCACAGGCGACGCTCTCCAAAAAACTAAAGGCGCTGCGGGTGCCGCGACAAGCGCTTTCACACGAGGAAATGTCACGATTTGCTCGCGCGCTGTTTCACGCGTTTTCGAGGCATCTTCACACGTGACAGTATGCCCCAGGACCCGACACGCGAACGGGAATGTGGGATGATCAATCTCGGCCATGACGTGCGCGAAGAAGACGCCCATTCGTGGCGTTCGCGAAACGAAGAAGAACGGTGCGCTATTTGGACTCTTTCGAACTATCCCCATCGCCGGAGTTTTCGACATATGCGCGGAAATAGAGTACGTACAATACGTATCAAGTTCGACAATTTGATGCTAAAAATTGCGGAAGATTGTGTTTTCAATTTCTGTTCTATGATTGGTTAGTAAAATGAGTATTTGAAGAGATGTGAGAGAAAAGACAGTTTCATTTCTCAGAGAACTCATCAAGATTCGCACCTACACGCTCAGCGGGAAAGGAGCGGAAGTGAGCGTCCGCTTCTCCCCTGCGATCGATCTCCGCAACACACCCCAAGAAATTGTGCTTATGTCTTTACAAACAGAAGACTGGTGAAAAATATTAAAGAATGTAATGATTTACTCTACGCCGTTCCAGTCGACGATGGTAAGGGTGGCTTAAAATACAACACTTTCGGAATGAAATTAGCACCTGGCATGTATACAATCGACGACGTTAACGTTCAAGTCTACTCGTTTCTCCGTGAACACCTTAAGGATGAATTTGCAAGTAAAAAATATTTTTTCGTATTAGACGGAGAATAGAATACACAAAAGTGTAGCAGCAGCACTTCGTTCCGCCTGAACTTCAGCGTCGCGAGCTCTGTGGGTCCCTTGTTGGGCTTTACACGGGACGGCGAACCGTCGCCTCCCGGCGAGTAAGTCTTCTCCGACAAGAACGTCACGCTCGACAAACACTTTAACGTTCTCGTCACATGCAACGTTGTCGAGAGCGGGTATATTAATAATCAAAGGGCCCACATTCTTCATCATTTCCACATCGACAAGCGACCGGCTTCAATTTTTGAAGTGAGACCTCCGGAGAAAGTCTTCCATCGCGTCACTCGCAACTGGATTGATGATAGAACGATAAGACTGGAGAACGGCGAAGGAGAACTCATTCCACTGAGAAGCGATACCTATCTCATCGTGACGCTGTTGCTTCGCACCGCGCACGATGACATAAAATGCGAATCGTGCCATGTCTTAGGCATCTCTGTCCTACCAGTAGGTTAACACACACCAATCGTCTGCTGTTGCAAGCGCTATGCTACGTTCTCAGAGAAGATGAAAAGACAAAAATGTCTAATCCCGCCACCGCCGGCAGCAAAGATTATCTCATAGACATTCTCCTCCATCAAGTTCCCATCGATGAAAAAATTTGTTCAAGGCTTTAATTATCATTATTACACGCCGAATACGAATGGATATAATCCAAACGATAAAATTAGTGTTATGATTCAAAACAAAGACACCTTCGCCGTACCGTGAGAATCAATTATCATTATCGAAGGAAAGGCAATCAAGACAACCGGAGGTGAGCGCACACCTGCTAACTTTATCAATAACGCATTCGCATTTTTATTTTTGGAAATTCGATATGAGATCAACGAAGTTCTCGTCGACAGCGTGCGTTTTCCTGGCATTGACACTACCATGACGAACCTGCCCCTCCTCAGCAGCGAAGAACAGCTATTATTACATTACGGCGCGTGGACGCCAACTGAGACCCTCAACATCCTCGATCATTCATCAAATGTCGAACTGATCGACGCTGACGATTCGTTCGTGGCCTGGATTCTTCTCAAACTCTTCCTTCCGTTCGTGGAGGACCACAGGCGCATCGTTGCCGGCGCGAAGTATGAGCTCATTCTTCCTCGCACTCGAACAGACGCCGACTGTCTTCTATCCAAGGGAGCAGAAGCGGCGACGATGTCGAAAATAGAAATTCAACGCTACGTTTGGAGAATGTCGCACTCCAACCTCAGCGACGCCGGGAAAATGCATATGTATAACATTCTCAACGGTAGGTCAAGTATACCGATTAAATTCACGAGATGTGAACTCCACGAATCAGCAAAATTGCCGCTTACAACATGCCACAAATGGACGGTGAAAACAACCAGTGGAGTGGAGCATCCTCAATACATTATCTTCGCTATGCAAACCAACCATCGAAACGATTTGAAGAAGAATCCTAGCGAGTTCGATCTACACAATTTAAAAACTATTAAACCCTACATCAACGACGAGTTTTTTCTTATGACGAGATGGGCATATGATGGAACAAGGATGAAGTGCATATAGCAGAATTCTTCGATATGTTCAGAAATTTCGAAAAATCGTATTTGGATCGCCATCCTATTTCATGCATTACACATCGTGGTGTGAAAACGATATGTTTGACCATTTGATTAACATAGCGTTGGCACACGGACGTCGGACCCAGCTCCACCACCACCACCATCTCAGTGTGTGTCAATACCACCGCCGCCGACTCCACAGCCGTCGCCAGTGACTACTCCCAACATGCCACCGAGACAACAGCAACAAGCTCTTCCACAGCAGGGCCCACGCTGCTGCCCGGTGGGCGTTGCGGACGCGTCGACACCTTCAACTCCATCGGAGACGAGAGGATTTTGAAGAGGTGATGGAAACTGGTGAGGGACAGCAGTCTCCTCATCCACCACCACCTGTTCCTCCTAGAGCACTACTTCTAGAGGATCTTCGCCCGGAGGAGATGGAGCGACTGATGGAAAGGCAGCGACAGCGACAGCAACCTGAAACGGCACTGCAAATATACGAACGCCTCATAAAGACATCCTCCTGCTATGGTGAGTATTTTTTATTTACTATATGGTAGTGTTGTTTCAATTCATATTCTTTTTTCATTATTTTCTACTTATTTCAGGAGATGTAGAACAGGAAGATAGTGGAGAAGATGAAGAAATTTTAGGAATGTAAATACGATGTAAATATTGAAGAAAAGATAAATAATGTTTAAATAAAATGTTGCAATAATTTACCCTGTCACAACCTACATAGGATTCCTATAAAAAGTTCCATTATGAATAAAATAAATGAATTAATATTAATTACATTTTCTATGAAGAGTGAATGATGAAAAATAATCATCCATTCTTTTAAGAAAGTTGTTCATTACAAATAAATGAAGTGAATAATTATTCAGTAATTAAATGAAGTGAAAAGAGTAAATGCTGAAAATAATCATCCATTCATTTAAGTGTTTTGGAAAAATTGTCTCAAACCGAGTCTATTTCTGAATAAAAGAAAGATAAAAAATACTCCATTTCAATGAATAAAGATTAATTTAGTACATTCTTTGTTTTCAATAATATATTTCATTGAATAGATTTGGGTCTACATTGGAGTGCTTCTAATTCTTTCATCTCAAACAAAGGATGATAAAAATTGCAAAAATTACGATAAATTTAATGAGAATATTATAAGTTTTCATTGCTGATTTTAATAAAAATACTACTCGATTGATGTCATCATAGTTATTCATATTTTAATGCATTGATTAAAAAAAATACTACCTTTTGAATGAATAAAGTTTAATTAAATACATTCATTGTTTGCAATATATATTATAGATTTCATTGAATAGATTGATGTCTACATGGGAGTGCTTCGAAATGTTCCAAGAGAGGAGATTTAAGGAAGAATTAAGAAGAAAATAAGTCAAGGAAAAATTAAAACTCTTATAAGCATGATTCTTTTTATTTTTCATCATTATTTACAAAGGGTTCATATACAAAGATGGTGGCATTAAAATTTTAAATATTTTCCTCCATATTCCATAATCGTCTCCGAAACGTGTTTTAATTTTAGCTGGTCGTATGGATATAATAATATGACATACACCTTGTTAGTCAAATTGATACTGAAATAAATAGCATTAGGCTTCGATTGCATAAAGCGATCAAAACCCATGTCGTCGAGAAAAGTAGTGAATCTATAAATCAAAATTAATTATTAATATATTTAGAATTACACTTATGAAGAGGATTTCGAATAAGAAAAAATAATGCTAATATACCTTGTTGGTAAAAAGGTGCAAAATTTGTCATTTAATATGATAGCGTAATTGCCAGTGTTAAATTTTTCTGACGAAAATCGTTAAGCACTCTTTATTTCATAAGCTATCCCCTTCGGGAAGTCCTCCAAATGCTTAGACATCTTAGAGCCTTCCGCTCACTGTGCAATTGCAGTTTAGATGTCAATAAAACAAAAGATTCAATCATTTCATTTTTTTAATCATTCTTCAAAATTAACCCAAAAATATTGTAATTCATTCTACTTACGTCACTTTGTGAGAACAGTATACGAAAACGGGGCACGACGGGTCCGCAACCAGACGCGATGCCGTGGCTTCACTAATGCAGATCGTTGTCGAACCTGATGGTGCTGTTGATTCGCCTCCGGTAACGAACTTTGACGTCAGCAAAGCTAACCCGTATGCATCAAATATATAATCTTCATCATCCATTAATGCTGATATATCAATGGTTGCAACATCTGCACCCAACATTCTTCTCTCTAACAGTTCCAATTTTGTATTTTCGTTCGCACTATTCAAAACAAAAAATACAAACTTCATACAAAATTAAAATTAAAACGAAAAATGGGAAAAAAGAGTCAAATACGATGTCTTCCGCTTTTTCGTCATCGAAGATGTCGACGGAATCGCAGCGGTGGCTTCTTCAATTTCACGAATGGTAGCCATCTTCGCAAAGCAGCGGCAGTAGCAGCATCCACAGCAGTAGCATCAACAAGAGGTTTGTACTAGTAATATTCCTGTTGATAGCAGCGCTTTATATGCAGTGGCTTATCAGACACGGTAACGGTTTCCAACGTTCTTCATTTGAATTTTAAAAAATCGTTATTCGTTCAACGGCTTCCGACCCAGTGGTAAATTGTTTCCTTTTTCCTATGCTCATTATTATAGCTTCGTCATTAACACTTCGAACGTTGTGGTAGATTGTCGCTTGCTGGTGGTGAACCGATTCATCTGTTTTTCTTCGCGAACGAAAGACCGTTTGCGTCTTCATTACCGCTTCCGGCGTCGTGGTTATTTGTCGCTTCCTGTGGTGGTCGTTTCTTCGGTGACGAAAAACGTTCGGGTTCCGACGCTGTGGTGAATGTTTCTTCCTTTTCATAACGACTTCCGTTTCCCTCATTAAAACTCGACAACACCGCCAATCCTCACCACTCAACGACTTCCACTCAGTCTAGTGGCATTAACATCATTCCTTCATTGAAACACGACTCTGTGCACAATTGTGTCGTAATACCAATATTTGTATCGGGTGAATCTATTCTTAGCATGTCGTTATTCAAGACTTAAACGGTAAATATAATTCTTAATTTTTTTAGTAAATGTTCCTTATTGTATATTTTTAAAATTTAATTAGTTTATTTTCTTCAGATAAAAAATTGATGAATCGTTATAATCGCGAACAGCGTGAGTCTGTTCTTCGACAGCCAACAGCAACACCGTCGCCGCCGCCGGCGGCACCACCATCACCTACTCATGAGCAACGTGTGTCTGCGATTCGTAAAGCACATGATGTCGGTAAATTTCAATTTGAAAATTCAATGCTTTCAGAGTGGGGCGTCCTCGCTGAATTCATTTTTCCTCCCGCATTTTGTTTGTTTCTATAGATCACCGTCATCATCAACCACCACAACATGTATTATGCATTGCAAATGCTCTCCAATGGACGGACGTTGTGCGGTCTTTAAACAATCGGGTACAGCGTGGTATCATTGCTAATTCTTTAAAGGACATCCATCCCCTCACGTTTCTCAATCGATCTCAAGTTCTGTTCCAACTCAAGTTGTTTGAACTGTTCTCTCCAACAAGTCCTAGTTTCAAAATATTTGCGCAACTCGAATGTCGTTTCATAATTGAGCGAGATCATCCCGTGACGCACGAAATTGCCGGAGAGATATAGTATATCTTTCTGAAGGCTCGCGCAGCTGTGATAGCTTGAAGTGATAATTTCGGGAAATTTTTTTCAACATATTGTTGATCCAATGAATTCCAAATTTTGACGAGTTTCAGGCAGGAGATAGTGGAAAAGCACTCTATGTAATTGTTGGCTTTCACGTTCATATTCATCTTTTTGAGCCTATCGCCCACAATGGATCTTCATATCTTCCCCTCCCCGATAGCATTGCTCGTCGTCACGCTCTTATTAATGTGCACAATCGAGATGAGAAATGTTTCCTGTGGGCCCTCGCATGTGGAGTCTTTCACAATCGTCTTGATCGCGGAAATCCTACCCACTTAAGTGGAAGACTAGAACGTACCAGCACGTATCAGTCTACTTTTGATGAATTAGAAACTCATCTCGATTTGCGGGACATCTCCTGGCCAATGTCTGTACACGATATTAAGCGTTTCGAGAGACAAAATTCTAACTATTCTTTTCACGTTTTCAATATCGTTTGGCGTTCTGACAAGAAAACGTGGGATGTTGTAGGGCCTGTGCACTTTGCGGAAAGAAAGAAAGAGAACCATTTTATTATGTTGTTATATTATCAAATGATGTGAGTCACTATGTTTGGATAAAAATTTTAGCAGGTTGGTTAGTAGCCGACACAATACAAAAGAACAAAGGATTTTTGCTTGCGAACGGTGTTTGAATGTATTTCGAACACATGAGAATCTTGAAGCTCACATGTTAGATTGCAGTTCCGTGTCGCCGGCACGGTTGACGATGCCGTCTTCTTCCTCAGGGGAACGATTCATGCACTTCAAAAATCCTGAAAAACAACAGATGCCCGATCGCGGTGTATGTTGATTTTGAAGCGCTCACCATTCCCGTCTCTTCGTGTGAGCCATCGCCGAGTGAATCTTATCTTCAAGCATATCAATTGCACGAGCCATTTTCGGTGTATCTCCAAGTGGAGTGCGATTTTGATGAAGCACGCTCCCAAGGAATAGTGTATCGGGGACGCGACATCGCCAACAAATGATTGAACATTTACATTGGTCTTGGCAAAATATTATCAATTGCTTTTGAATCATTCGGTTTCTCACCTCATGCGAGAGGAACACGATATTGCTTTTCAAAATTCCACCAACTGTCACATTTGTAAGAATCCATTTCTTTCAAATGACATTCGTGTTAGAGACCACGACCATTCCACCGGTCGTTTTCGCGGAGCAGCTCATCAAGGTGAACTTCCGGGCTCCCAAACACATTCCCGTCTTGATGCATAACCGAAGCGGCTACGACTGGCATTTTCTCTTGCAAGCCTGGGCAGATAGTGGCTACGATCATCTGAGTGCCATTCCACATAATCACGAGAGATTCGTGTCTCTTTCACAGAGAAACGGAAGTGTGGAATTGCGCTTTTTAGATTCTTTTGAATTTCTAGGAGCAGAACACGACAGTTTGTGTCAATCCCTTTCCATTCAAAGTTTGAAATTTACTCAGGCAGCGTTTCCCGACAATGCGCTCTTTGCCCTTGCACGCAGGAAGGACGCTACGACTATGTAAATTGCATGCCAAAGTTGGAAGAAACGTCTTTGCCCCCACGCGAGGCCTTTTTCAGTCACCTCACAAACAGCGATCTTGAACGCGGAAAACGCTCACGCGCTGGCCGTGAGGGACGCTTTCTCCATTCGAAATTTAGGTCAGTATTCTATTTGTATTTGAAAATCGAAGTGTTGTTGCTCACCGACGTTTTTCAAACTTTTTAAAAATTGTGTTTGGAGGTGTACGGGCTCGATCCCGCGTTCTATTACACCACTCCCGGAGTCTCGTGGGACGCCATGCTAAAAACAACCGGTGTCATACTTGAGCTTCTCACAGATGTTGACATGGTTATCTCTTTCGAAAAACGTATCAGGGACGGACTCATGCAGGTGGTCGGACGCCACGGTGAGGGCAACAATGCACACGTGGGGGATTCCCTCAATCCATTTGATAAGGAATCTTATCTCTCCGATGTGAATGCAAATAATTTGAATGGTTTTAGTATGCGTCATCCACTGCCCACATGACGGTTTAAATGGTTGACAGATATTAAAATTTGCACATTCGACCTGCAGCAGGCGGCCGCCCAGACCGATCGCGGATACGTTCTCGATGTCGACCTCGACTATCCAGACGACATTCACGATCGATTGAGTGATTTGCCTCCTTGCCCTGAGACACGTGTGCCCCTCGACACGATAAGCAGGCAAGTCAAGTTATTGGCGACGCTGTTGCCCAAGTGTTGCTACGTCATTCATATTCAAAATTTAATCCAGGCCATGGAGTTGGCAATACAACTCACCAAAATTCATCATATTCTTTCATTTAACCAAATTCCATGGCTTGCCACTTAAATGGACCTCAACAATTCACGGCGACAACACGCGTCATTCGATTTTGAAGATAATTTTTTTAAATTTATGAACAACTCCATTTACGGAAAGTCGATGTAGGACGTGCGTAATCATCGTCGCATTTATCTCGTGAACAGATGGTGGGGGAAGTGTGGAGCGAGGAGACTTATCGCAGATCCCTCTTTCGTGCGAAGTCACCACGTGAAGAGAGATCTCATGACCATCGAGTTGCAAAACGGTTGAAAAATAGAAGTGAAGCTCCTTAAACCCATTTATTTAGGATTTTGCATTCTAGAAATTTCCAAATTCAGAATGTATGAATTATTTTGAATTTATGAAGTATTGCAAAGAGCAGCTTCGCGAACTTCACCTTCTGTACATGGACACCAATTCATTCGTTTTCTCTACCTCAACGAACGTGTACGCTGAGATGAATCGGTTTTCAGAATGGTTCGAAAATACTGCTTTCCTCTCGATAATGCATTTCACACCACGCAACAAAAAAGTACTGGGACTGTTTAAGGACGAGTGCGGTAATGATCCCATGGTTCAATTCGTAGGTTTGCGGCCAAAAATGTACTCTTTTCTCACCCGCTCTCAAGCGACCGTTCGATTGTTAAGAAATACAAATTCGAAAATTATCTGGAGTGTTTATTTCAAAATCGCCCTAGAATCGACAATGTTGCATACGCTCGAAAAATCATTATAATTATTCTTTTGTTTAAAACAAGAATTTGTGTGTGGCAGACGACAAACGCTACTGGCTCGATAAATTTACGAGTTTACCCTGGGGTCATTTCCGCATAATGTGTACGCGTCCGTCCGCTCCTTCAGCGTACACGTTCGTTCCTGCAGGCGGGGTTGTAGAGTAAGCTTTATCTATTTATTCATATCTTATTTATTAATATTTATGAAAATGGCACCTTTCCTTCATTTGTGCTTTAAAGACAGAAAAAGGGAGAGAGATAATAGTTGTGGTAGGGGGAGCATTTTAAAATATGCCATGGCAAGATATGGAAAAACCTCAGGACCGTCGTAGTGGACGTCGCCGTCGCCGCCCCCGTGGAAAAAGAAGAGGGTGAAAAACCGTGAATCTGCGGAAAGGTATCTCCGACATGGCGACTGACATTGCCATCACCGCGCGTCATCTTTACGATGAACAGTCTGCAAAAGACTACTTCTGAACGAAAAGACAATTTACGACACTGTTTCCATGCATGCGGAAGTGCTAGCAAACATGGAAATGGTCAGTCGGCTTTCTAAAGATCCGCTGCACATGACGGCTCTGCAGCAACGAGCGGACCGCATCGGGCAAGTGATTCTGACTCTCCCCTCCCCGAACGAAAATACCCCTGTCACTGAAGAACCAGAAATCTGTTCGGTGTAAAGTGAAAAATGCATGTCTGTCACTCTTCATTCAGTGCCCGTCAACATGGAAAGACGTGAAGCAAAAATCACTGGCGAGAGGCTCGCCTACGAAGACGCCGTCGATGACAGCAGCGGGTGGAAGGGCGAGGCGGCCAAGTAGTGGATCAACATCGCAAAGGACGCATACGATCTCTCCGTCATCGCCTCCGAGGAAAAGAACGATGCATGGAAAATTCATAGGTTCTGGATCATCTCCGACTCCGTGTGGAACGTCGCCTACTCCGCAAAGCATCTTCGTCAAGAGCAAACCTACCATTTCAATTATGATAAAGAAAAGACTCTGTATGATCTTGCCGTTTTCTTGCATACGGAAGTTCTTAACATCATGGATCAACTCATTGCCCGCTTCAAGATTCGAAAATCGACACAAAGTACAAGCCGTGTCAGAAAAAGCTTCTGCAGAAACGCATGACCTTCATCTGGTGAAGATGTTCAAGCTCTCCGGTCTCCAACTGTCACACCTCACAAGGATGAAGTAGAAGCGAGACCCACAACCTCACATGATGAGACGAAGAAGAGGAAGAGGGAATGGAAGGACGAAAGAAGAGTTTATTGCCAGCACGAACATTCATTTGTAAAGATAGATTTGTGTCACTGTGTGTGTCTATATTTAATATGTTCGTCATCAATAAATGCATATGTTCTTCCACATTATCTTGTTCGACTTTTCATTCACCCTAGGTCACCGCCAGATAGGGCCTCCTCTCCTCTCCTCCTTCCCCCCTAGTCGCCCAGCATTTTTTTCAGGTGTTGGTAGACAGCCAGGGCACGTTTCAGCGGCTGAGTGTGACGACACCGGATGTTGTGATACAGAACCGGCCTTTTGCCTCTACTAGTGTCATTCAAACTAAACGAGTTATGAATCTAACCTAATTAATAATTTGTAGAATTACGAATTTTGCTGGTAGAAAGAAGGGCTTGTTCCAATACAAAAAGTAGAAAATGGATAATAGTGCACACTCGGTTAGGCAGAGCAATGCTACTTGCGAGGTAGAATCGGGAATCGATCGAAAATTAAAGTAAGGTAACCAGTAATGCATATAAATACGACGGCATGAAACACAGATGTTTAATTGTTGAGGAAAATGTCGCTAGTGATTTTGATGATAAATTCAGTTCATTGACAACAGGGCAGATTATGCCAATAGAGAGGTTTCTTGATGCTGAAGCAAAAGTAGGAACAATCGCCGTCGGAAGAAAAAAAGATTTGAATAGAGGTGTGGATTATTTAGCAGGAAATATTCTTCATGCAATATGTGATCTATTTGTAAATGAAGGTTTCTGTGACTCCATTTCTAAAGATGGTTGTAACAACTTGCAGTGGGTGCATCAGTATGGAAGGAGCCGCACAACGATTTGTAGCAATGAAATCAGCGGTGGAGCGGCAGCCAAGGCCAGCAGCGGTCCAAGGGGAGCAGCGCCCTGGAGGTGCCGTGAGGAAAGATCCGCTTCGAGCCCTATGCGACGTATGCGAGAGGAGAGGGTATTATGGATTCATAAAAGCCCTTCCACTTTGGTTAGGTAAAGTCAAACACTATGCCATTATAATCAGTTTCGTAATGAAGCATTTTACCGCCCTAATATGGTAATGTACTTCAATACCACAATAGAATGGAAAAGTAATGGCGACCTTTGCCACGCTTCTTTTGAAAATAATTTACACTTCTTTTTATCCTTCACTTTTCCTCTTTAAAAACTCTAATAACTGAGTAAATTTACTGATATCAATATTGCCATTAAGTGATTTTCTACTTTTAAACGTAGAGTTGTGAGTCGAAACACCACTTGGTTTCTCCTTCTCTGACTTGCCAGAAAAATAAGCAATCAAAAGTTTTTTCGATATGTAATGAACTTTTTTTACACCAATTTTCAAAAATTAAATACTCACACTCATATTTCTTTCTTGATTTGTTGGGTAACAATTCTATTTCCGAATCAGAACTACATTCACTCATGATGAAAAGTATATACCAAGTGTGTTTCAATTGTTCTCCATGTTGAGAACATTGTTGCCACTTATAGGAAATAAATTGTGAACACTAAGTGAAGACGTAGGACGAAATTTCACATTAAATTAACAATTTCTTACAAAGTGGATAAAACGTTATACGATATTCGTATCGTAACATCTGATTACAATACTCAATTGGTTACCAAACTTGGCTTAACGGCCTCGTTTGGCAATATTCCAATATCGTTTGAAATCAGATGTTTTACGACACACGTCGTGATATGATATGTGCTCTCTGCTTATGTCGTAAATAACTATTTAAGTTTGCGCGCTCGCAGCTGAGCAGCGCGTCCGTTCTTTCCGTCGTCTTCCTACAATTACGAAATTGAAGATAGAGATTTTTACTTCAAGTAAAATTTGAACTCCATATTTAGTTTTTTCATTAATATCATGTACATTTTTTGAAACTTTCAGTAGTTTTCGCGGAATATTGCGTATAATTTTAAAAAATAACAAAAATAAGATTTTCTAAAAAGACACAATTTTCTTAAAACTTTTGGTAGGGATAATGCTACATGTACTCTATGAGATGACATAAATGCCATATCGCTCTATTCTTTTTTTAATTACAAAAAAATATTTTTTACTTGTCTCTCTAGTCAATAATATTTCCATTAACGGCAATTTGTTCACATTACTATATTTACGAGTAAATGTACTTTAATTGATGTCATACATTTTCTAGAAAACTCAAAAGTTTTCTGAGAAAACGAGCTCAAAATTTCGTATTTTCAGAAACGCTCAAATGCAATTTTCTCAAAAACGACTCTAAATTTTATCTTCAAACTCTTCGTATGGATAGTGCTAAATGTACTTTTTAAGATGACATATAAGTAATTTTGCTGAATTCCTTTGTTTTTTTTAATTACATAAATGTAATTTTTCAAATATCACGTCTTTAGTACGTTTATTTCCAGCGATTTGTGTACATTATTGCATTTGTGAGTGGAAGAGTTTCAAATGACTTTCAATGAAGTTTTTGGAAAACTAAATGGATTTCTGTGAAAAAGTTTCAAATTTCGCATTTACAGTAACTCTTAAACGTTATTTTCTTAAAAACGGCGCCAAAGTTTTCAACAAAAATTTTCTTATAGGTCGAATTTTACTCTTCTTTAATAATCTGAAAGTAATATTTCGGTCCTGCCCGCGGGATACCGCCTTGTAGTAGCACCCACGTGCGGGTGGGGGGGGGGGCTTGCGTGCTCCAATGAAGTCAGGGGCTATGCGGCTGTAGCATAGCTACTGGTAGGGTCTCCCTAGAGTAGGAAGGCTAGTCCAAAATGATGTGGTGGGAAGGTACGGAGAAGAAACTGAATGAAAATGGTAAAAGGCTGATAGAAGTGTGTATGCAATATGATTTAAAAATCTGGAATAGGTAGACTCAGTGGAAAGCTGTCAAATATAGATAACACAAGTACCCAATCTCTCTACGACGGAGTAGTAAGAGCTATCCATGAAGCTGCTTATGAGAGCCTTGGAGAAGCAGGAAGTGATAAAAGAAAAATAAGTGATATTTGGTGGAATAGTTCAGTAGAAAAGAGTAAAAGAGAAAGAAAATGCTTATAGAAAATGTCTGAGTTCTCAAGATGATGATGACAAAAATCAGTAAATAAGTAGGGAAACCAAAAGGAAATTATAAAAGCTAAGATTGGTGCTTGGGAAAATTAATATGAAGAAATTGACCAATGCATTGGCAGTACCAAAGCAAGAAAGTCTTGGAAAAAAATCTAAGAACAAATGAGACACTGTGTTCAGCCTTACAACTTATAAGCCTACTTCAATGGAAACAATGTTGATGAAAGAAGACAGGAAAGAATTCATTAATGTTTACAATATTATGGGGGATAGTGAGAATGCCATGGAAGACATTACAGTAAATGATATTGGAAAGGCTCTTAGAACATTTAAAAATGGAAAGTCTCCAGGCCTTGACGCAGTATGTATGGAGCTGTTAAAAAACGGTCCTAGTGTACTTCTCGATATTCTCTGCCAACTGTACAATAGATGTATGAAGGGAGAGACCCTGCCAGAAGACTTTAGAAAATGTTACATTCCTAACATATATAAAAAATGTGCCAGGAAACAATGTGGGAATTATAGAGGCATAACTGTGCTCTGTAGTATTGATCGGCTGTATGGAAAAATATTAAAATTTCGACTTGAAATGGACCTTATAGATGTGGAAGAACAGAACGGTTTTAGAGCTGGACGCTCATGTACTGATAATATTTTTAGTATCAGACTAATGACCGACAAACGGCTTGCCCATAATTTAGAAACTCACCTGGTATTCATAGATTTAAGAAAAGCCTAAGTTTTTTAAAGCCATTAAATAAACTCTGGATGGCAATGCAGAAACAAGATGTTAAGATGTACTTATTGAAAGTTGTTAAAGACCTATACAGCAGTAATGCAAGTCAAATTAAAATTGGAAGAAACCTGTATGAACCATTTTCTGTTAATAAAGGTGTTATGTATTAGGTCAGTTGGTAACACTGACTCCGGCTTCTCCCCCTCCTCCCGCCGGCCGGCACAACGGTAGCGCAGTAGTCTTTTTATGTTCTCCAGAGGTGTTGTGACCGCGTGTGCCGCGCCAGTATATCAAATGTATCCTATAGATGAATAAAGTGCTATTGTTACGAGCTAGTGATGTTATTTATTAACCCACAAATACAACAGTGGTGTCAGGAGTGGATACATAAATAACGCCGCGTTAAGCAAGAAAAAGTGAATTCGTGCGGAATCTAACCTCAACGAGATCGCGCCGTGACGAAGAAAAGTGTATCGCCTCGCGGTTTTATTCATCAGTGCACAAAGTTTCCCCACCATGTCAAACGCAGTTTCCACGGAACTTCTCCAAACTCTGTCGGAGATGATTGCTAACGCTTTCAGACAGTCCACTGCTCGAGATGTAGCCGGCAATGAGTCAGCGTCGTCAGCATCGCCTCGGCCTCCACAGTTCGCGATGCCAGCATACCGCGCCGCCGATGGGACCACCGTAGGTGACTATTTTACACGATTCACCTGGGCGCTCAATTTGAGTAAGGTTCCCGAAAATGAACACGCGTCGTACGCACGTGTTTACATGGGCGCCGAACTGAACGACGCGTTGAAGATACTCGTAAGTCCCATCGATCCGGAAACCCTCTCCTACAACGACATCCAGTCCAAACTGATTAATCATTATGATATCAGCCGTAACAAATATGCTGAAAGCATAAGATTTCGGAGCATGTCGCAGCAGGCAGAAGAATCGATTGCCAGTTTCACCCTCCGGCTGAGACAAGGAGCCGCGCACTGTGAGTATGGAACATTTTTAGACCGCATGTTAATCGAACAACTGCTTAAAGGTGTAGAATCAAGGGAAATGGGCGACGAGATTATTGCCAAGAAACCAGAGAGTTTTGCCGCCGCGTACCAGATAGCGTGCGCACTCGAAGCTACACGAAACACGGCCGCCGAGGTTAAAAATCCGGAGTTATCCCCGAGAAGTGAACCCACAAACCGGATTGGCTACGAGAAACCACCGGCACGGAAGAACAGCAATCAAAGGCCAGGCAACCAGCAACGACCCCGCCAAGCTACTCGCGACCCACCGCAGCATGACGGCCAGTCACACCGCGAGAACCAACAAGGATGCGCGGGGTGTGGGGGAGCTCACGCCCGTGGTCAGTGCAGAGTCCGGGACGCCAAGTGCTATACGTGCGGAAAAAAGGGGCATATCAGCAGAGTATGCAGGTCGCGTTCGGGTGCTAACCAGGTCTACGAATCCGACGACCCTCTTGATTAGATCGACGTGTTAAAAGTCGAGGTCATCGGTTCGGTACCATCACCCAGGCGAGAAATGCTGGCTGTACAGATAGAGGGCACTACAGTCGACATGGAATTCGATACGGGTTCTTGCGCGATCATGAGTCAAGAGAAGTTTCGCACCATCATCCCCAATTTCAAGTTGCGTAAGACAGGCCGACGTTTCGTGAGTTACTCACACCATCCTATTCGTTGCATCGGTTTCACCCGAGTTCAAGCTACTATGGGAGCTACGACGAAGATGCTCGACCTCTACTTGGTGGACGGCGAATTCCACACGCTCCTGGGCCGGGAATGGATCAAAGAGTTCAAGCACGAAATCGACTTCATGGAAATGTTCGGAGAGCCATCGTGCAGGGAGCAGAACCTTCCGCACCACATTTCCACCGACAAGCCGCTGACGCCGCCCAAGCTGTCGACCTCGGACCAACAAAAACTTGACGTTATCATCCACCGATACCAGGACGTCTTCAGTGATATCCCTGGGAAGCTATCAGGCCCTCCAGCGAAGATGCACCTGAGACCTGGAGCCACGCCTACGTTCGTTCGAGCACGAGACGTGCCTGTAGCCCTGAGAGATGCTTATGCGAAAGAGATCGACGCCAAAATCGCCAGCGGTTTTTACAAGAGGGTCGAGTATTCAGAGTGGGCGTCAACGACTCATGTCGTTGTAAAGAAGAACGGGAAGTTGAGAATCACGGGCAACTACAAACCTACTGTCACTCCGCGAATCATTGTCGATGAACATCCAATCCCGAAAATAGACCAATTGTTCAATTGGATGCGCGGCGTCACCCTCTTCTGTCATCTGGATGTTACAGATGCATACACTCACCTCGAGGTCGACGAGGAATTCAGCCATGCCCTCACACTCAACACCCCTACCTATGGTCTGATTCGTCCAACTCGTTCTGTCTATGGTGCAGCCAACATTCCTGCCATCTGGCAACGTCGAATGGATACGGTTCTGCAAAATCTCCAAAATGCCGTGTTTCTTTGATGATACCATCGTTTTTGCTGATACTTTCGAAAATCTGATCCAGGCCCTTACCGCAACGCTGGAGCGTTTTCTCCAACACGGTCTCAAGCTCAACCGAGCCAAATGCAGCTTTGCAGAACCTGTCCTGGAAGCTCTTGGCCACAAGATCGATGCGTCAGGTATTCACAAATCAGACGCGCACATCCGAGCTGTACGAGACGCGCCGAAACCGACGACAGCAGAAGAACTCCAGCTTTTCCTGGGAAAAGCTACATATTACAGCGACTTCATCCAGAACTTGTCAACGAGGGATCGTCCACTCAGAGATATGCTGTTGAAAGACCCCTCGTGTGGACACCTGAGGGTGTCTCGGCCTACCAGGATATCAAGAACGCTCTGATCTCACCGCAGGTCCTTATGCCGTACGATCCAATCCTACCACTTCTGCTGGCAACAGACGCCAGCAAAACCGGACTCGGAGCAGTGCTGTCCCACCGGCTCAGCAACAATTAGGAGCGGCCAATCGCATACGCCAGCCGGACTATGACAGTAACAGAGCAAAGATACCCCCAAATTGACAAGGAAGCACTCGCTATCGTCTGCGCTGTGCAGAAGTTTTTCAACTACCTGTACGCTCGCCACTTCACACTCACCACGGATCACAAACCTCTGACGCAGATCCTCCACCCAGAGAAGTCGCTGCCAGTTCTGTGCATCAGTCGCATGGCCAATTATGACGACTACCTTGCTCACTCCAATTACACCGTTGTATTCAAAACATCGAAGCAAAACGCCAACGCAGACAACTGTTCCAGAATGCCGATACTGACAGTCAATAAGGTTCGGAATGCAGATCCGCACAGTGGGGAAGAGACAATGGAACATGATGACTTCGATTTGTTTACAGTTCACCAGGTTCAACAGCTTCCCGTCAGTGCTGAAACCATCGCACGAGAAACAAGGAAAGACCTGCATCTTGGCAGAATTGTAAAGTTATTGGAAGAAGGCCAAGACCTCGCTCGCCATAACTTCAAGGCACCCGAGGCAAAGTACACACTTGCTGCCAATTGCCTGATGTTTGAACACAGAGTTGTGATTCTACCTGCACTGGGAGAGGCCATCCTCAATGATCTCCACGCAGCTCACCTGGGTATCGTCAAGATGAAGGGAATGGCACGTTCCTTCGTTTTCTGGCCAGGAATTGACGCTGACATCGAAAAGTTGGCGAAATCCTGTACCACATGCGCTGCCCAGGCTCATGCTCCACCCAAGTTCCGCGACCACCACTGGGAGTATCCGAGGGCACCATGGGAGCGCATCCATATCGATTACGCGGGGCCAGTAGCTGATACTATGCTACTCATCGTTGTAGACGCCTACAGCAAGTGGCTCGAGGTCAGGCCAACAACCTCCACAACAGCAGCAGCAACAATTGCTCTGTTGGACGATTTATTCACGGCGTACGGGACTCCTGTCACAGTCGTCTCAGACAACGGCCGACAGTTCATCGCGGAAGAATTCAAGGCCTTTCTGAAGAACAGTGGTGTGAAATATCATAAGCTCATAGCGCCCTATCACCCATCGACAAATGGCCAAGCAGAACGGTATGTCCAAACGGTGAAGGACGCCCTCCACGCCATGAAGACCACCAAAGGAACGCTGCGGACTAACCTGAACGAGTTTCTCCGACAATTTAGGAAGGCGCCTCATTCTACCACTGGACAGTCCCCATCTCGGCTGTTTCTGGGAAGAGAGCTTCGAACACGTCTAAACCTGACAACACCCGAAGATGTTCGCACAAAGATCTGTCAAAAACAAAGGGCAGAAATGGACTCTACGTTTCGCACTCTTGAAGTGGGCCAGTCCGTCTACTTTCTATCCGGCAACCCCAACATGGACAGATGGCTTCCTGGTACCATCGCAGCCCGCATCGGAGATCTACACTATGAGGTCTACTACCAGGGAAAACGGGTCAAGCGACATATCGACCAACTTCGGAAATTTTCAGAAGAACAGCAGACCGCAGGGGACCAGACACCGACCACCGACGAAGTAGGCGGAACTACACCCAGGCGACGACGGACCCACTTCTTCCAAACACCAGCAACCACAGCATCAGTTGAGAGGGCGCCAGAAGCTGCTCGTGCCAACGTGACTCCAGCATCAGTCCAGACACCAGCTACACCAGTCACACTGCGAAATCCAGACCGAGCTTCTCATTTACTACATACACCAATATTACCCCGCAGATCCGCACGCATATGTCGTGCACCCTTACGTTATTCACCATAGTTGTAACCAGTATCATTTAAAAGAGGGAAGAACTGTTATGTATTAGGTCAGTTGGTAACACTGACTCCGGCTTCTCCCCCTCCTCCCGCCGGCCGGCACAACGGTAGTGCAGTAGTCTTTTTATGTTCTCCAGAGGTGTTGTGACCGCGTGTGCCGCGACAGTATATCAAATGTATCCTATAGATGAATAAAATGCTATTGATACGAGCTAGTGATGTTATTTATAACCCACAAATACAACAAAAGGTTTACGGCAAAGGTGTTACATAGCTCCTACTCTGTTTAAATTATATTTAAATGAAGCTTTAAAACATTGGAGGAGAAAATGTTGCAATCTGGGTGTACAAATTGACGATTCCATGCTCTATTCTCATAATTATGCAAACGACCAAGTCATTTTCGCTGAGGAGGAAGATGATGTTCTTTATAAGTTGCGAAAACTTCATAAAGAGTACTTAAATTGGGGGCTAGAAATAGATTTTAATAAAACAGAATAGCTGTTTGTTTGAGAAGTCAAGACTCTGTGTATACGCAACAGACAAGAATTGAAATCCTGCAAGAATGTAACCTATCTAGGTACTCAAATAGCAGCAAATGGAGGTAGTACACAAGATCGGTACACAAAATCGGTAAACTAAAAAATTCGGTCGGTTTAGATAAATTCCCGGATTCTTTGTTAAAGACCTGTGCGCCTGGCATTATTACTTACGTTAACTCACATATTTCATGCATCTTTATGCACCGGAACGTTTCAAGATATTTTCAAAACAGCTAAAATTAAACCGCTCTTCAAAAAAACAACAAAAATGAAATTCAAAATTATCGGCCAATTTCTCTTCTATCAGTTTTTTCAAAAATATTAGAGAGACTTTTTACGTACAAATGGAAACCTTTCTCAGTAAACACGACGCGCTTTCAGATTGCCAACATTAATTTAGAAAATCAAAATCTACGGAAACAGCCATATTTTCTTTTCTTAAAGATGTCGCCTCATCATTGGACCAAAACGAAGCACCTTTTGGATTTTTTTAGATCTCTCAATAGCTTTTGACGTCATTGATCATGACATTTTACTTTCAAAATTACCTTCATATGGAACCCGTGGTATTGCCCTAGTTTGGTTATGTTCGTATCTTTAGCAACGATCTCAGAAAGTCGAAATACCTTTCTGAAATGATGGAACATTATGTACACCCCTTTCCGACTCTTTGCCAATTGCACGTGGAGTTCCTCAAGGATCGATTTAGGCCCTATTATCTTCTTACTATACGTAAACGATATGTCCTCGACGATTCGAAACGGAAGGACAGTTCTCTTTGCGGTTGATATGAACATTCTTTGCAATAAAGAAACCGTAAATAGTACAATATCAGATGATTCAAATTAGTTCCGAAATAAATTAATAGCAAATGAAAAGAAAGCTGTTTTAATGCAGTTTTCCATTTCAAATAAACAAGTCTGAGCTCCATTGAAAACGAACGGTGTACCATTGACATGTTAAGGCAACAACATTTTTAGGTCTCTCAATTCAGTCAAACCTTAAATGGAACGTCTATTTAAATGAATTGAACACAAAATTAAGTTCATTATTCTACACTTTCAGAATTCTTGCAAATTCAGTCAGCCTTCATACTGCTCGTTGTGTATATTTCGCGAATGTTCATTCCCGACTGAGATATGGCGTAATATTCTGTGGAAATACATCTTATAGCTCTCAGACTTTTAGATCACAAAAAAGAATTGTACGAATAATAACCAAATCCCACCCACGTGATTCTTGTAAGCCTCTCTTTATTAATCCAGTAATTTTACCATTACCTTGTCTGTTTATTTACGAATCAGTGTTTTTTGTCAAAAATGACTTAAGGGCGGGAATATATTTTCAGAAAACGCCGATGTCTATTACTATAACACTCGAAGTAGAAATCAAATTCATCAGGTGACAGTATCAACAGCTCATTACAAAAAATTCACATACAATACATGTACATTATTTTACAACACTTTGCCAGATGACATTAAACGATTAAATTCGATAGAAAAGTTTAAATCCCGAGTGAAATTGTTTCTGCTGCATAACTATTTCTATGCAATTAGAGATTATACTAAGCATCACAAGGAAAGTAACATTAACTTTAACAGTGATATTTAATGCATAATTTACAATTTGGACCGTATAAATGTAAACAACCTGTAACAAGTATTGTATCGCAGCCTCCGGATCAATGACCCTCATCTTAATCAGGTTTTTCGTCCAGTTTCCCTGATTCATTGAACAAATGCTGAGATGGCTCCTTGTTTTGCTTCTGGACATAAATGTAACTTCATTATCTGTACACGTCTTCTAGAATGCTGTGGGAAATATAGTTATTCAAATTATCGTTTGCATGTTGTCGCGACAGAAAGTATTATTCCTTGACGAAGGACATGATGCAGAAGAGCTCAAAATTTATTGCTGATTTATCCTTGGAAATAGATTTTATTACATAGGAACGATGTTCCTTTTTTGTATTCAAAATTCAAGTAGTACATGGCTTAGTGTAGTGTAATGATTTGCGATCGTTCCGATAATTTAGTGTTCCCAAAAATAGACTTCCCAATAAAAAGTTAAAATGTATATTCAAAAAGACAGAAGACGGCAGCGCAGCGCGCAGACATTTTCCTAAATTAACCGAATGCGCGGAAAATGTGAAATTCAACATAAACATTCCATAAAGCATACTTTTTAGAATCGTTAGAAAGAACAATCAACAAAATCGGACCAGGGGTTCACTAGATTTCGAAATAATCGTAATTGTACATTTCACGTTCACAAACATGGAACCCGTTGTTTCTAGAAGAAAGCTGAGAAAGAATATTGTTTCTAATAAATATTACGAAAACGGCTGAAGGGATCGCGCTGGAACTTTATAGAACAACGGGGCGAAATTTATGAACGATTTCAAGACTAATCACGATTTTGGGAAACATCTAGAAAGCTAATTAAAATTAAATGTAGAAAAGTATAATTAAAATACATATTAAAACAAGAGACGCATGACGTCACGACTGTCACGTCACGTCGTGATGTCACGACTGACGTCACGACGAAATATCGAACTAAAAATTGTATTTAATGAAATAAGACAATGAAAGAGACAATAGATAGTGCAGCAATTATCAGAGAAATTATAGACAGTATTGAGAACCGGTGACAAGGGCTAAGAACGTTTAAAACCAGAAAATAAGAAATATTTTGAAATCTTGCTTGTGGCAACGGGCGAGCGATCGGCGTCTGTTCAATGTAAATCTATTTAAGATATTGGACAACAATGCTAGGAAGAAGATGACGGTGTTGTACGCTTGGCGAAGACGCTAGATCCGCGTTAGCGTAATGTAACATTTTAAAAATTATTGTGCGGAAGTGGACTTTGAAAACATTTTAGATATTTTGATGCGAACAAAAAGGTAACACACGGGTGAATGGATTCGTAAGTAATGGCGAATAATTTACGGGTAAAAGCGACGCGAACATTAATTTTACGCTGTTGCACTTTTGAACAATGGTCGCGGACATTTTGTGTTGCAGTGTTTACAACACGATGTTAACGTGCTCCGGACAGTAAAAGGTAATACAAACAGAGTATTTTCATTTTAGTTCGCGTAACGAAACAGTGTCTCTTCGCCGCGGGAACTTTAAATGTAGTGAAAACTGCGTTTCATCGCGAAACGTTTCGTAGTGGTTTTCTTAACCATGTGAGTTCGTGGTATATATGGTCCTGGGAACTGGTGGAAGCTGAGACGGTACCATCGCCGAAGGCGACACGTGATATGGGCGCATGTCGCAGTGTTCATCCGGTATCAGGGAAGTGATGCATGGATATTTTTTTTTATTTGGTAAGTTCAAAGGCATCTGTCGAAGACCAAGTTCTGTTAATTCATTATAGAATAAGAGGGTTAACCATTTGAAACGACAGAATGCGTTTCGGTATGCAATCGGTATGGATGAATGTATTTCTCTATGTAATTTTCAGTGTGAATGGTCATTATTTTGTTGGTTTTTTTTTTGTGTGTTTTTCTTACTTGTTATCGGCAGTGTTCGTACCATTTACGGATAACGTCCAGTAAGAATAAGGTTTACAATTCAACGTAGATCCTTTTATTTCAGCAGACCAGTCAGTCATATAATTCCACAAACAAGTGAAGAAAACTCGTACATAGTTACAATACTATTATGTTTTTGCTTTTATGTTACCAATAGTACCATGTCACATAGTACACAAAAATACTTAATAAACTAATCTGCAACAGTTTTAATATTAAGGGTATTGTTTGTTTGCTATGTTTTGTTTTGTGTGCCATCAGAGGGCACTATCATTGTATATATATATATTTGTCATTATGAAATATCAGAGGAAAAGAAACAGTCAGCAGAGCTAAAATAAACTGAGATGAACACATTCGGGTTCATCAGTAAACCATTAAAGAATGTGTTGTGATTCATGTAGTTAAACGCAGACCCGCATGCGCGCGCATAGGTACCTCGTTTGAAGCCCTGAATAGGGCAGTCACATATTCACGCCCAGAAAGAATTAGATGTATAAAATTAGCTAGCGAACGGGCGAGTGCAAGAGCTAAAGTAGGTTGAAAAGGAAGTGTGTGTATTAATGACAAGGCGCCCATTTGTGTTTCACGATAAATAGGAATAAGTAAGTGATTTTTTGTCAGCGCAAGTTAAGAGTGTGTGTATACGTATTTATGATATTAGAAGTATAGCCGTGTAGCAAGGCAGAGCAGGTGAATCTATTGCATTGGCAGCCCAACGCGCGGATAGGATAGGTAACTCCATGGTAGGAGAATTATTACTGTAGGGATCACAGAATTTTGAAAACGTGCACAGAATTCACTTCTCTCCATATCACGTTACACAGTTTTTAACTGTTTTTTATGTAAAATAGATAAATAAATAAAGATATTCAGAGTAGAATATCAAAAGAGAAAGTACCCATAAGGCAATTGCATCCTTTAATTCGGAATCAAAACCTGAGCAAAAATGTTAAAAGAAGATCATATAAGACTATCGTAGAGAGTATTGCCACATATGGGTCTAAAGTTTGGGAAATATCGAAACATAATGAGAATAAACTTACAGCAATGGAAATGGAGTATTGGCGAAGAAGCTGTGGATTGACATTGCTGGACAAAGTAAGAAATGAAGAAATTAGAAGAAAAGCAGAAGTGATTTTCAACATTATTGATACCATTGAAATTAAAAGGCTCAAATGGTATGATCCCTTAAACAGAATGGGTGAAAAACGATGGCCACTAAAGCTCTGGAATTGGAAACCAACATCGCACAGAAGACGAGGCAGACCCAGAAGTACATGGAAGGAAGGAGTGGAGAAGGCGATGGCTAGAGGAGAATTAAATGCAGAAGACCGCAGTGACAGACTCAAATGGAAACTGGGATGCGAGAGACGCCTAATGGTGTAAAATACTCGCATTACTACTGTCGCGGCTGTGAACACCTTTCGAAGTGCGCGCCTAGAGGGCAGCGCTCGGCGGCAGTTAAGGGAGTCGGCAGAGGCAGCGGAGCATGGGAAACGCCGCCCAATCCCAAGCGACGAGCTGGCCGGAGAGCCAGCGGCCGGAGTGCGAATCTGCAGCGCCGCCCGCTTTAAGAGCGGGCGCCGCCCGCCCGGAAGGGAGAGCGCTAGAGTTGTGATTATTGGTGTAACAGAGATAGGAGATTTGTATTGTGATAGAGTTATAATTGGCCCGGCAAGTTATTAGGATTTTCTGTGTTGATTAACGGTTAGACCCTGCTTGTATTTGTACATCTCCTGGCATTTGGAATTCGACTTTGGCTATTGTAATTCGGTACATTCTTTTGACTTTGGAATTGTACCGTGCGTACTTTCTGTGTTAATAAATCTGTGTTGTTTAAAAGCGTGTGTTATTCCGAACATTACTACTGTATTTCGGTTCTACCATTAAGAAACCGAAAAATTGAAATTTTTTGTTAAAAATGTAGTTTTGGCGGCGATAGATTGCAGCTGGCAAGAGAATGGGGCAAGATAGTAAAGCTGGCCCAGACCAAAGAAATTAGAAAACTTTTTTTCCCTTTATTCAAAATTCAAGTAGTATCTGGCTTAGTGTAGGCATCACAGAATTTTGAAAACGTGCACAGAATTTACTTCTCCCTACTTTACTTTCCTCTCCTACTTTACTTCTCCGTGCACAGAATTTACTACGTGCTATGGCACGTCAAACAGTTTTTAACTGTTTTTGACGTAAATAAAATAAAAAATAAATAATTAGTACGAGAAAATCTTAGCCATTCTGTAGCACCTCTAGTTTCGATTGTTGAGCTATAGCTAAAATAATAAAAAAATCATTTTTACCATTTGCCCGACTTCAAATCAAATTGACTTTAAATACCCTTTGAAAATGGCTTCAACAGTTCTGTGCATTTATTTTCATGTTTATTATGAATTTGAAATGAAAATTGTTCTATGGTCCCAAAAATGAAACTTTTTTGTTATAATCATGAAACCACATAATAATTAAGACAGAAGATTCGCATTTACAATAACAGAAAAGTGAAATTATTATAATAACATTGAATATAATAAAATATTCAGTTGAGATAACAAGTTCGCTTTTTATCAGTGTATACTTGGCATCAAACAAAATTAATATCAAGCAGTAGTAAATTAATTTATATTAATTTACATTAAATCATACATTATAATGAAAAAAGATACAATATATAAAATAATAAACCATTTTACCCAACATTATTCGTATATTTTCACTTTCTCACTTTTTCAAAAATTGAAAACTCGCAGTTTTTTATGTCTAAATCACTATTTTCACGCTAGAACTGCTGGATTAAGAGAAGTTAGAAGAAGAAAAGTTAGTCAGCCGGCGGATTTTTTAATCCGTAGGTTTTGCTGCGTTGACAAAATTTCTTTTTTTGATGACCTGTCAAATAAAATCGTATATCTTATTAGATCAGCTTAATAAAATTATTGTTCGCTTAATTATTATTAAATTTCTTCTCAAAATACAGAAAAAAGTAAATCGTGTATGATATAAATTTGAAGATCCTGAAATTGAAATGTTTAAAAAAATTTGCTCCAACATTGGGCGGGGGGACAGTTGCCCCCCTGCCCCCTGAATCCCGCCGCTGCCTCCTACATGGGTGGGTTCGTCCGGTGCACCGGATTTAGCTCTGCGCATCACCAGTGTGCGTAACAAACCACGTGACCACAGCACGGTCACTTCGTTTGAAAAGCCAGTCCAGATGCTGGCCGCAATGTTGCATGGAGAGCGAGAAGTGTAGAGAAACATTTTGAAAGTGGCATAAACTGACAATTTTCAGCGATGACCAACCAGAAATAACGCAATGAAGGGGTACAAGATGCACTATTTAAAAGAAATGCTTCATAAATCTGTTTCAATGTCTTGAAACGATGTGATATTTTTGGTATCTGGCTGGATTTAAATTTCCCGCTAATATTGTGACGTAAACTGGTGTCTGAATCTCATTGGCTGAAGTCGGATACGATGCGCAAGAGCCCCCCCTCCGGGTTCTTATTCCCAGTAGAAATCGAGATCACATGCTTTGCAGACAAGATTGTCATCGTCATCGTCTCCTTAATAGGGTAGTCAGAACGTATCTGCAATGAAGCCATTGAAATAGTCAATCGACGGCTAGATTCCGCAGGATTGTTGCTTGACGAACCCAAGACGGAAGAGATTCTTGTGATTATCTTCTTCTTCTTCTTCTTCTTCTTCTTCTTCTTCTTCTTCTTAAAAGGCGCTACAACGTTTCTTAGTGAAATGTTTTGGCCTGCTCTACAACAGCCTTCCATTCTTTCCTGTCGTGAACCAGTCTCGTCTAGTTTTTTACTTTCATCACCTTGATGTACTAAGTGTAGAGTATGAGTAGATCGTCTTTCCCTTCTTTCTTGTTTTTAATGGGATCCAATTATAGATCTTTACATTTCTCTCATCATCCATTCTACACAAATGCCAGCCAGCTCAATCTTAATGCTTCTATATGATTTATTATGTTTTTGTGCTTTATTAAATGATCTATTTCTGTGTTAAATCTTATTCTCCATTGAACATCTTCTAGCCTTACAGGGCCCAATATTCTTCTTAAAATCTAAAATCGTCAACAATTTACTCTTAAATAGTTCCTTAAATACAAAGTATGCTCTGTTCCAAGCTGTTATTCTTTCTTTGATTTCTTCTTCTATAGCATTATTTTGATGTAGAAGTGACCCAAGATACTTATGATCTTTAACTTCTTGATAAATGGTGTTATCTCTCACTATCTCTGAGAGCTGCGATTGTCCTTGTTTACATCTCAAGTACTTAGTTTTTTCGTTGATTATTAAGTTAAATTGTTCAGCCTTTTCTTTAAGTTCATGGAATAACGTTTCCATAGCTCTATTGGATCTTGTTGTTAACAATAGATCATCTCCGTAGGCAATACATTGCTTTAATCTGCTAGACAGGTTACCTCTGATATCTAATTGTGTTATAATCATGTTCATTCACAAACAGAATAGTGTGGCCGATCGCCTTGTTTAACACCAGATTCAGTAACGAATTCATCACTAAGGCTGTTGTCTATGTTGACTCTTACCTTTGTATTTGCTAACGTCAAACTTATACACTTTATCAGTTTATTTGGTATTTCATATTTCGTTAAGCTCTCTATTATTCTGTTTCTTGGGATTGAATCAAAGGCTTGGGCGAAATCTATAAACATATTACGTATTTCAGTTCCGTATTCATAGCTTTTTTAAAATTCCTGTCTTATCAAGAAGATATTATCAATCGTTGACCTGTTTTGACGGAATCCGGCTTGAAAATCACTAATTTTGCTTTCAACTATTAAGGCTAAATGCACCGAAAAATACTTATAGGAAAAATCAATAGATCGCAGCACTATCACACGGAATTTACTAGATCGATAACGTCTGAACAAATTGTCCGAATTTCGATCTGTAAACGGCATTGGACTCCTTTTTAAAATAGAATTCACGCTACGATGCCGTTTTTTCAAAAAATATTTCCAAAAAAAATTTAAAATGATTTCTCATAGTTTCGGGAAGAAATTAAAAAATGTGGGCTTATAGCGCGATGACGACGTGCTTCCTGAATCCAACGCCGTATCAATCATGCAAATCGGATGAATAGGAGCGGCGTAAAGTGAAATTTCGGAAAAACTACCTGACCCCCCCCCTTCCCGCTTCACGCTTGCGTCACCTTTTGGAGACTCCCTCGACGCGGCCGAACGGCCAAACCCGGCGGCCTCAAGAGGAGGGCGGCACGGGAGGAGGCCGTGCTCTCAGGCAGGCAAGCCGGGCAGTCGGTTCGTCCTTTTTCGTCCCTTTCAATCTCAATATATTTTTCTCCACTTATCAAACTAGTGATGCTGTAACACAACCAAACGGTCTCATATCATCTGTAATAGTCGTATAAAACTATATATCTTGTTCACATATTTCCGTCTTCCTTCGAATACCATCAAAAAGTTATTTGAGGCACTACTCAAAATATCAATTCCGATTTGGAAACTGATTTCAAAAAGAAAATTGAACTAATTGTGTTGATATCACCAATATTCCATGTCCTAACATCTTAGAAGTAAAGTTTATGTAAAATAAGATCTTCTGTTATCATTCCACTACCAGAAAGAATGAGCCGAAATTACGCACGAGCTCTTTTATCCTGCGACTCGATTTTTGATCTCAAAACGGCGTTTGTCTCCTTGATAGACTTCACCTGATGAATCTGTTTTCCCAAGTAAAATTTTAAAACTGTTTTCGTACTTTCGGACAAAATTGAAGAAGTGGTAAAATAGCGCGCAGGCGAGATGCATCCTGAATCCAACACTGTAACAAACATTAAAATATAATATTAAGAATCGTGACATGCCCCAGCTTACTTAGTAAGTTATATTGATATAAAATGATTCTGTTATATTTGTATAAACTTGAAGATTGGAAAAAGTAATTCCCGGCGCGTCATTTTGATACAAACTACGTAAATGATAATGTAAAAGGATGTAGTGTAAATCATTGTATTGTGACATATATATGTATTTTTTAATGCATTAAATTGTCATGAAAGCAATACAACTTAAACCCTTAGACAGGAACACCACACTAGAAGAGGAATATCCGTCTATGAGGGGGATAAATTATGTTTTGTTATACAGTTCGGCAACTTTTACATTTCTGCATTAAGATACCATTTTTCTAAACATCGTACACGCTTATCGGTAACATTTAATCGGGTAGCAATTCAATTTATAAGATTTATATACTACTAGTAAAACGTAGCATACCAGTCACTGATAAACCTCATATTAGGGAATCAGAATGCAAACGTATTAAATCGGCGATCCTCATCTAGGTGTCGAGAATAGGGATGCAACATTGATGTTGATATTTTCAAAACATAGATTTTGTATAGACACATGAACATATTTCGTAAAAAAATGAAACATTTATGAAACCTGATGTTTATTATCGATGTGCTTGATGAGTTGTTGTGAATGAAAAGAACCGATAATCACAATTTTATAAAAAAGTTAAAATATGAAATAATATTGCATTATACCACTGTCAATACATGTGTTCGAATAAAGCGAATGGTGATTGTAACATCCTCATCCAGTAGACTATCTTCAGCCCAAGAAATGACCCCATTTTTCCGGCATTTCCTACGTATGTCCTACCGTACGCAGAGAGGCGGCCAACGCAAGCACTCTAGGTGTAAGGTCTCTTGCCCACCGTCCTGTACCCATTTGAGGAAGTTGTGACTCCATAAGATGACCCTGGGCGATAGTAAAAAGAATAACAGCGAAACTAAGCCTGAAAACTTTCTTTTGCCGTTTTGTCTAAATCGTAATTATAAATTAACAATCACGGCCACTGTCAAAACAAATTATCTTCCGCACGAACTTGATCGATGTTTCTAAACCAGGTTTTTTAAAGATGTTTGAATTTTAAAGATGTTTTGTTTTGATATTTGCATTTGTATTACTTGAGCATCATTCCTTCGCTTTTCTTGCTATCCGAAACTGGGAGGGGACGCGCCGATAATTCAGCGAGTTCTTCCCTAATAATGGCAGAATGTACGCATGAAAGACTGCGGGTATCAAACACACTGTTCAGTGCGATGATGTCTATTTGTCGGCTCCAGTCCCAGTCAAGCAGCGGCTGTGAGCATCTCTCCTTTCATCTGCAGGTCCCAATTCTTCGCGGGTCTGAACGCGCAGAGAAATAGTACTAGAACATAGATCGCAAGCCATCCCTTGTTAGACCTATCTGGATATACACAGCAATAGAATGCTAGCAATTTGTTCATTGCTCACTCGGACTCGAACTGCCTTTTTCCTTTTGTTTGTGATATTGTGTATTAGTTATTCAATTGTGCCACTTACACCCTTTTCTTCCGCTTCATTCTATCATTCCAAGCATAATATCCTTTTCTAGAGATTTTGTTCGACTCATAGTATGTCAAAAATATTTTATTTTCCATTTTTTGGCTTTGGCTTTTAGAGAAAGTTCTGTTTTCTTTTCAAAATTTCGGCATTTATCTTTTTGCCCTCCCATTGTACGTAATATTTTCTTCCGTGTCCATACTTCAAAAGCATCTTCCTTTTTTCGGCCTCTCTCAATGTTCAGCTTTTACACCCACACAACAGGATTAGAAATACCATTTTCTCGATTATTTGGATTTTGGTCTTACGCAAGGCTTGATTTCTGACGGAACACGACGGAACGGCGTTCCTGTATCTCGCTGATAATTATTACATTATATTATAAATATATAATTATTTCTATTAAATTAATAAATCATTTTGAGCGCGTTCCGGGACCTAAAATTTTAGAAATCAATCACTTGATATGCCTGCATATTTTATGAATTTGTGTAATTTTCTTTCCACTGCTTTTTCTAAAATTATTCCTCTCTTTAGTTTTTCTGTACAGTATCCAGAATTTGTTATTGTAATTCATAAGTATTTAACTTCGCCTGCCATGTATATCACTTCTCCGTTGATCTTCAGGCTTCCTTTTTTACCAGTTGACATAAATGTTGTTTTCTTTAAATGTAAGTTCATAGAATATTTAAATTTTATATTAATAATATATTTAGCTATCATTATTACATAATTCAGAATTAAGTATAAATAAAACATCTGCATAATTTTGATGACATAACATTTTTGCGTTTTCTCGTAAAGGAGTAAAGTGGACATGTCACGTATTGAATGTTTGCTCCTCATTTCGCGCTCCTTTCTATCCAAGCCCAGCGCCGCCAGGGCACGCGCTCAAGTGTAGTCACCCTTCTGAGCTGGAAGCAGGGTCGCACCTCTGGCACACTGCTGTTCTGATAGCGTGACTTTTCTGACCTCTGCAGACATCTCGCCGCGTTCTTCGGCGGGCTGCGTGCTACACTAGGGCAATTCGATATGCCCAAGCGTAGGAAGAGGGCGGTGAGCAGTTTTCAGTGGGCGAGAACATTGTGCAGTGACGAAGTGGAGATTATATTTACTATACAAGAATTAGTGGAATCATTCGCGTTTCGTTAATTATTAGTAACCGAGTGTTATATATGAACAAGATAATAATTCAAACAATAAATAACAATTATAAAAGTATATTAGTTTAATAAACATTTTGTGAGATATTAACTAAAATAACTTATTTAGTCGACATTTATGGATGGTAAGCTATTGTTTTTCATTGAAAATACAGGTATAATACACTTATAACCTTTATGGACGTCCATACCGTTATAGACGTCCTATAGAGGTATTTTACCGGTATAAAAGAACATAGGTATTTGAAAAAGGTATGTAAAATACCGGTATTTTACCGGTATCTAATACCTTTTCGGTCCCTGCCTATTCCTCATTGCCAGTTTACACTCCCTGATCATATTTCGAATGACCCGGAACATTTCTTTAGGTCTCCTTTTGTTGTTATGTTCTTCCACTTCTTTGCATTTTTCTTTTTATTTATTTATTTAGCGTCAAAAAGTTAAAAACTACGTATGACGTGCTATATTTCTTGAAGAAACTTTTCTTTATCTTGTCTTGGTCTACGCTGGAATACCCTGCTGAGTTCTCTGACTTTTATCCTTTGCTTTCTTAGCAGAGAAATATAATACTTGAAAAGAACGAAACAGGACTTTATTATTATTATTATTATTATTATTATTATTATTATTATTATTATTATTATTATTATTATTTAATAATAATTATTATTATTATTATTATTATTATTATTTAATAATAATAATAATAATAATAATAATAATAATAATAATAATAATAATAATCACAATCACGCGAATGGAGAGGAATCGAAGGTAAAGTGTATATACTCGTACTATATAATCCTTCGAATCTTCACTTCGATGACTGAGTTTCCAAGATTTATAACAATTGTGAGACTCCATCTTTATATTTCACGGTGAAAATCTTGAAATATCTCTACAGGTCTTATTCAGTTTGCCCATTGTGAAACCATGGAGCAGGTTGTTACTCTGTGAGAAACTCTAGGCACCGGGCGGGCGTTCTTTCAGCGCCCGCCGCGAAGGGCTAGGCTAAAGTGGCCGTGGGGGAGGGGTTCCGGGATTTCCAAATCCGATATGGCACTGGGACAGTGGTTCTCGAATATCGTTGAGAATGCTCACTCCAAGTTCACTGTGGGAAGGGGGAGGGGGGAAGAGGGAAGGGGGGGTCAGGTATTTTTTCCGAAATTTCACTTTACGCCGCTCCTATTCATCCGATTTGCATGATTGACACGGCGTTAGATTCAGGAAGCACGTCGTCATTGCGCTATAAGCCCACATTTTTTAATTTCTTCCCAAAACTATGAGAAATCATTTAAAATTTTTTTTGGAAATATTTTTTGAAAAAACGGCATCGAAAATTCTATTTTAAAAAGAAGTCCAATGCCGTTTACAGATCCAAAATCGGGCAATTTGTTCAGACGTTATCGGTCTAGTAAATTTTGCTTATTTTGGTGCTGCCACGTGGTGGCGACAAATGGAACTAGTGTCGGTACATTTAGCCTTAATGTTACTCTATTGTTTAGGAGAATAGCATATATTTTGTATACTATATTTAGAAGTGCAATGGGTCGATAGTTCTCACATTCATGTCTATTACCTTTTTTGAATACAGGAACTATTATCGCTTCATTTCATTGCCGCGACATTTATATCTCCAGATTCTTAAAATTAATTTATGGATTTCTTTCTTGAGGGGTTCTTCCACAAAATTGTATTAGTTCAGAAGGTGTATTATCAGACACGGCTGCTTTATTTTGCTTTTGGTGGTTTATAATATAACATATTTCATTAAAAGGAGGTTCTGCTATTTCATGTTCATCAATTATCTGTTCACTGTCCATTAAATTACCTTTGGGTTTATTAGGCGGATTAAATATTTCTTCAAAATAGTCTCTCCATCTGCAATATTTGATTTTCTTGCCTGATTGGTCTGTGCGAAACCCTTAATTAATTTGTGTTCTTTTCATTCGCGTGATTTCACCAAAAACTTTTCTAGATTAATTTTTCTTGTGATTTCCTTCTATATTTCTTATTTTATTGTTGGTACAGTTTTTCTTCTTTTTACTACATAATCTATTATATTTAATTCTTTCTTCCTTATATTTTTCATAGCTGGCTCTTGTACCATGTTGCAGTGCCTTGAGTCTCGCCTCGTTCTTTCTCTGTATTGCTATCCTACAATCATTGTCCCACCATTCATTTCTTTTTCTTCCTTTTCCCTATTGTTCCCTCCGCAACACTATTTATCTTTTCTTTGAGATCTTCCCAATTCTTATTTATCTCATCTGGTGTTTTGCGGTTTTTAAGACTGTCCGATAACTTCGCTCTATATTTCTTTTATTGTTGCAAATCTTGCAATCTTTCCAAGTACCATTTGATGGCTTCTTTTCTTTTTTCTTTATAAATCATTGGTAACTTTTGGTTTACTATTGTTTTCAGCGGGTAATGATCAGATTCTGTTTGATCCTCGCATTGTTCTTACATCTTCTATCAGCTCTCTTTTGGTTGCGTTTACTAGGACATGATCTATCTGATTTAATGTATTTTTTGGTCTGGCGAGGTTCATATTCCTTTGTGTATTTTACTATGTTGGAATAAAGTACTTACAATGATTAGATTATTACTTATTGCAAAACCACATAGCAATTCACCATTTTCATTTGTTTTTCCATGTAACGTATTACTCCCCGATACTCTCTGATACGTCTTCTCCCTCCCAACTTGTGCGTTAAAATCATCCATTAGTATTTTAGTATCGCTTTTAGCTATTCGGTTATATGTGTTTTGTAATTGATCATAAAATATTTCTTTAACTTCTTCTGGTTGTTCATTAGTTGGAGCATATACATTTACTATTGTTATGTTATTATGTCTGCCTCTGGGTCTTATTAGACATAATCTTTCATGTATTGGCGTAAACCGAATTAATCGTTAAAAATTCGACCACGTCATCACGACATTTCGTAGAGAATGTTGTTTTAAAGGATAATGAAAGAGAAACAAGAAATCCATAAAAAGTTGCGAATCTCATCAACCAACACTTTTCTAGAATTGCGGTTGATCTCACGAAGGGACTAAAACCACAAAATTCAACATCATATGCTTCCCAAAAAAATTTCGGCACGATGTTTATTTACGAAACTTCTTCTAACGAAATCCTCAGAGGAGTCAGTAAATTAAAAAATAAATATTCATCAGGTTTAGATGAATTTCCGGATTGTTTATTAAAAACGTGTGCATCTGCCATTATACACCCATTAACTCACATTTTCAATGCTTCCTTGTGCACAAGAATATTTCCAGATACTTTCAACACAGCAAAAATTAAGCCACTTTATAAAAAAGGGAACAAAAATGAAATTCAAAATTACCGGCCAATTTCACTTTTGTCAGTTTTCTCAAAAATATTAGAGAGGCTTTTCTATACGCGAATGGAAACTTTTCTCAGAAAAAACGAAGCGTTTTCAGACTCACAACACGGTTTCAGGAAATCAAAATCTACGGAAACTGCCATTTTTTCTTTCCTTAAAGATGTTGCTTCATCAATGGATCAAAATGAAGAACCCATTGGGATATTTTTAGATCTTTCGAAAGCTTTTGACGTTATTAACCATAACATCTTGCTCTCAAAATTACCTTCTTATAGAATTCGTGGTATTGTCCTAATTTGGATAACCTCGTACCTTAAAAATCGATCTCAAAGAGTAGAAATACCGTACTGGCACGAAAGGACATTATTTACTTATCTCTCCAATTCTTTGCCAATTGAACATGGGATCCCACAGGGTTCGATCTTAGGTCCTATCCTCTTTCTGTTGTACGTAAACGATATGCCCTCATCTATTAAAAACGGAAGAACAGTTCTGTTTGCCGATGACACGAATGCTCTTTGCAAAAAAGAAACAATAAATAGTACAATTTCAGAAGTTTCAAATTGGTTTTGTAATAACAAATTAATAGTTAACGAAGGAAAAACGGTCTCAATGCAATTTTGCGTTTCAAATCGGCAATCGTATGCTCCATTGAAAATTAACAATATGCAATTAGCTGATGTTAAGGTAACACAATTTCTAGGTCTCTCAATTCAATCAAACCTCAAATGGAATGTACATATAACAGAATTAAACACTAAATTAAGCTCATTATGTTATGCATTCAGAATTCTTTATAATTCTGTCAGCCTTCATGCAGCTCGTTGCGTGTATTTTGCAAATGTACATTCCCGCCTGAGATATGGCATAATATTTTGGGGAAGCTCATCCTTTAGTTCCCAGACATTTAGATTGCAAAGAAAATTATCCGAATAATGAAAAAATCCCATCCACGTGATCCGTGCAAGCCTCTTTTCATTGAGCTTGGAATCTTACCATTGCCTTGCCTATTTATTTATGAGTCTGTAGTATTTGTCAAAACTGACTTACTCAACGGTGGGAACATATTTTCATGTAATACTGATATTTATAGTTACAATACTCGACGTAGAAATCATGTTCATCAAGTGTCAGTATCAACAGCTCACTACAAGAAATCCACATACAATACATGTACGTTACTTTACAACGCATTGCCAGGTGAAATTAAACAATTAAAATTGGTACACAAATTTAAATTAAAAGTAAAATCTGCAAAACTGTTTCTATAAAATTAGAGACTATACTGATCGCCAAAAAGAAACATAATGTTTACTTTAACAAAAACAAGATATAGTATAATGAATTAGTTTACATTTGCATTGTATAATTTTAAAAAAGACTCAATATGCCTGTAACAAATAATGTACTTCCGGGTCAATGACCCCCATCTCGATCAGGTTTTTGTCCAGTTTCCCTGATCCATCGAGCAAATGCTGAGATGGCCCCTTGATTTGCTTCTGGACGTAAATGTAGCTTCACTATGAGCACGTTTTGTTGAACTTTCCTTTGCTTGTAGTGGTAGTAGAGCTTAGGGTGAGTTTCTATTTTGTTAACAATACAGAAAAATCAAGTCTGTTCGTTTCTTTACCGTTAAAAATAAGTTTTCTATAATTTGGCAACGAAAATATCTAGTTTTTGAAATCTTAATCTCTCGCTTTTTTAAATTTGTTGTTATTATTATTAATCTTTCAACTATTAATAGTTAAATTGTTGTGAAGGGATTCTAAAACTCAAGAAAGTGTGCGCAGATGATTTTCTTCCCCATACGTCACATACAGTTTTTGACTAAGTATATATATATATATATATATATATATATATATATATATATATATATATATATATATATATATTGAAAAACTTCCAATTTTCTTTTAGATGTAGTTCACATGGCCTTCACAAGTCTTCCGCAAGCCTCTATAAGCTTTCCACATACCCTTGGTGGTTCATGCACCAGATTGAGTATCCCAGGATCATAAGATTAGAGTGTTATGCTTTATAGATCCTGGCAAAACTACAGGACATTCATTTCTACTAATGGCAATTAATTGACACTTTATTAATAACGTATAAACCAGACAATAAATGTGTTAAGAAAGTTATTTAAAAAACATTATTAATTCAATATTTTAATATCAATTTTCAATATACAATTTGACATTCAAATAACTAATACTTTATAAATAATTAAACAATGCACACTGCTGAGCATCAAATTTAATTTTAATGTAAATGAAGTAACGTATTAGGAAAGTTTTAAACAATATTAAACATAAGTTACGAATATTTCTGAGAAATATATAGGTACATTTTAAAAAGACCATAGAATTAACAACAGAAATATTACTATTTGTAACCTTTTTCAATTATTATGACTAATAATTAATCATATAATTTTTTTGTAAATTATTATCAAATGTAGATATACACAAGAGTAAACAAATGACTCCCCTCCTGAAGACCTACATATTTCTACATGAACATGTGATTCCTACATAAATATATATTCCTAAATTCATAAATTTGTCAAAATATTCAATTATATCATATGATGATGAAATAGAATATGGTCAGCCCATGGTGAAAATTGGATACCTCCTTCAAGAAAGACCATCAACAATGAATACGATTGTTACTTGCTGGCTTTCTGACAAAAGTTTACCCCTCTTTATATTGTTCAGAGCAAATATATTGTAATGTATCTTTCTCTATCGTCCTCGCTTATCCTCGCCCGCGCTTTGAACAGCCATATATAATGAATCCCCCCTTTTTTTCTTTCCCTTTTCGACTATCTAGTACCGTGGGTAAGCTGGTGGTCCTATACAGGAATCCAAACGGATTGTGCGTGCTAGGGTAAATAACGACGAATATTTTTGATCGATAAAAACGAACCACATTTTGGTTCGATCGTTTATTAATATTTCCTAGCCTTCCCTCTTTTCATTGTATACGGCGACAATTCACCGTCTTTCTTTCTACACTAGTACATAGTGCCCTATAACATAAACATTCCAAACAGAAAAAATAACACACAACAACGAAAATCACTCACACACAATAACACAAAACAATATAAAAATCCCATTCATACATCGAATGCGCATTCCCTACTTTTCTTTTGACTATTTCTTATTTTAATTCTATTGACAAAACTTGATCTTCGATAATTCTCTTTAGTTATGGAATGCGTCTTCAATGAAGCATCTGCAAGGAATTCAGGCACACACACACACACACACACACACACACACACATATATATATATATATATATATATATATATATATATATATATATATATATATATATATATATACGCGTGTCACTTCCCTGTTTTGCGGCTCAGCTCCCGTAACAAGGATGTCTGGTGGCCGCCGTCCAATGCTCTTCGATGTGCGGTCGCCGTCTACTCCTGCTCGCGGTCGCCTTCGGAAACCACTTCTCGCAAACCGCTATTATTCGCATAAATGTTACCATTCAGCTGCCAGTCCGTCACCGACTAATAAAATTATATGTGTTCGCGGTATACCGCTCGGCAAAACAGACAAAACGAAACACAACTATTTTCCGCGTGTCGTCGAACACGTCACTTCTTGAAATTACTACCGCTCGCATCCGTTTATATTGAAAATAATCGTCCAATCGTACTGATCCGGGTATCTATTCTTTTATATTCCATAACGAAATGTTCGTCGCGTTGAATTTTCTTACACGAAAATAAAATACATCTCGTGATTCGTAATCACATAAAGTCCTACTAAAAAAAATTCAAGTTACTCCCGAATTTTGTTCCTTTTCCTAGTATTGCAAAGTTCTAACACCCATCACAACGTTATTTTCTATTTAAATTCCTACACTTTTGAAAAACTTAACAACACGCCAATTTCGCGCATACGAAGCTTTGCCCCCAGTGTTCACGACACATCTGACTCCCATCAGAATTTTTTTTCTAGTCACTTACATTGTTACAGAAGATTTCTGTAACAAAATAATTGCTACTCGCTTGCTTTTTTCCTCTGTTGATTCCAAAAGACTATCTTCGCTTCTTAACATGGCATCATTTGTTTATCCTTTTTGGTTCATTGTAACTTCCAAATATGTCATCATTACTCTGCTTCCGAACGTGCGACAAAGTTGACACTAATTTTGTCGTCTTTCCCGTATTTTAGTCTATTATTTCCCAATGTTTTAGCCGAATCGGTCCGTGCGTTTTGTCATAATTCTTAAAAAACCCTGTTTATAATCTTTATTTTATACTTCAACAATGGCCGTATTCTGTTCATGTTATTAAAAAAATTTCAATTATGTTTCAATTTATATCTGCTGAAGGCGTTGGCCGAATTTGATGCCGTTTGTTTTATTTCATTCTATATTTTCTGCTCTACCGGACGATTATGTTCAATTTTCCCCAAATTTCACGCGCTACAATTCCTTATTTTAATTTGGACTTACAAAAATGTTTTCTATCGGTACCGTTGCACTCCATATACGAGTTTATTCTTTGTCACTTTTTTGGCAACGTTGCATCTGGGGTTTTGGTCTCGAAACGATGGATCATTACAAATCCCCCACCTAAGATGTTGATCACTAATGACGCAGTCATGGTGATGCAATATCTATTTCACTATTTGTTCACGTTAGTACACTAATTTCCTCACTCTGTTGCATGCGCGCACCTGTTGTAATTCGCATTCACGTTATCCGACTACCCTGGTGCACCTGACCTTGTCCAACAATACTTCGCTCTCCCCCCGTCACTTTCACTCACGTTTCCCAGCATCGTGATGGACGCACCTGCTAGTGTTTTACATCCACATTACACTGCATAAAAGAATTACACTTGTCATTTTCCCGTAACAACTTAACACTAAACAGGTGTCGTTCTTGCTCATAAAAGAAATCCTTATACCTAATCTTAACCTAATACTTACACACTATCTTAACCACTATACTAGCCATTACACACAATATATGTCATAGTTAATGCATCATTGTTTTAAATCAGTGGCTCCCTATATGGCTTGACATTAAATACGTTTTGCACACCGATTTCCTGTCCTTCCTGAGCTAAAACAATATTATTGTTTTCTAGAACTTTGGTCAAAGTATATGGCCCGTCATACAATGAAAAAAAATTCCGAAACAATTTCTCCTCCGATGAGGACGAATGAGGCGATCGAACTAAAACCTGATCCCCTACGTTAAATGTCCCCTTTTGAAATTGTTTCTGGGCCCTCTTCCGTTGTCTTGCCGACTTCTGCAGTTGGTCGTACACGATTTTTTGGTCTGCTGTCACCGTTCTCACACCGCTAACCTCGGGTGGTATTCTCACATTGTCGAAAGGTCTCTTTTTCTTGACACCGAAGTGTACCTCCCACGGTGTCACATTGGTACTCGAATGCGGTACGGTATTCAGGACCTCGTTGAGCACCGGAACAGCTTCGAACCATGCCCTGTGATTTTCCGCGACATACACCCGGAACAACCGTGACAGTTCTCTCATCACTCGTTCGCTAGGATTGCTCTGCGGATGCCGTACTGCCGTGAAGTGAATGGAAATCCCCAGCGTTTCCATTTCTTCCTTCCACTTGTCACTCGTAAATTGGGTACCTCTGTCGCTCAATATTCTTGTTGGTTTTCCACACATCTCAATGAATCGCTTCACTTGCCGTACACAACTGGTGGCGTTGGGCTTCTTTATTGGGAAAATCTGTACAAACTTCGAAAAAACATCTAATATCACCATTAAATGTTGGTTTCCAAACCTAGTCTTCGGCAGCGGGCCATATAAATCTACTGCACGGGGCCCTCGCGGTATAATGGATTGCCATTCACCCTCGTAGCATCTGTTCGGCTGTTTCGTCCTTTGACATACGTCACAGGAACTCGCTATCTGCCGCACCTCCCTTCCCATATTTGACCAATAACAGTAATCCGATAAAATCTGTGCAATTTTCTCCCCTCCAAAATGCCCATAATGCTCATGCGTGGAAGTAGCTAACTCCTTACGATTTTCCTCCGGACTCCATATCCGAAATTTCTCTCCTGGGCCACCGGTTCTTCTTAATAATATATTTTCATAGATCTTCCAATTATTCACGTCTTTATCCTCCTTTCGTATTCGATTCTCGTCATAGGGCTGACCATTAATCATCTTCACTATTTCTTGCACAAAACCGTTGCGCCGTTGCATCTCGATCACCGCCCTTGTCGTCCATCGTGGGTTGATTTCTCGTACCCTAATGACTGTCATTACGCTCTCAAACACCCCTTTCTCTTTCACCTTTATCCTTGACAGATAGTCTGGAAGCAAATTCTTCCGACCTTCACAATATTCGATCTCGAATTGAAATTGTTGTAACCACAAAGTCCAGCGTAGCAGCTTATCGTTATGAGTGTGGCTTCTCATAAGAAATGTTAATGCTTTGTGGTCCGTAATAATTGTGAATGGACGCCCTACCAACAATGTCCTAAATTTTCGGATCGCCCACACAATAGCAAGTGCTTCCAATTCTCACTCCGAAGTTTAATTCGCTTCCTTTTAACGTGCGACTGTCTAAAGCAATTATTTGCAGCTCTCCACATTCACCCAGTTGAAATAATATCACCCCCAATGCGAACCCGCTGTCTGTTTGTAAGTACATACGGCGACGAAAATCGGGGTATTGAACTACGTACGCGCGTTCGAAAGCACTCAACAACCGCTCGAAGGCTTCTTGGCATTGTTGAGTCCATTGCCACCTGCTCCCTTTCTTCAACAGGTGCAACAACGGCACTGCTTTCTGCGAGTAATTCTTCACGAATCGCGCATAATAGTTACAAATTCCAAAAAGTCGACGCAATCCTCGCACATTCTTGGGTGGTGGTAAGTTCCGAATCAATTCTCTCTTGTTCTCCTGTATCTTCATCCCTGTACTCGAGATTTCGTGTCCCATGAACTGCACCTTTTGACGACAAAACTCACACTTTTCTAAGTTCAATTTTAAATTGTACTCTCTGAAAATCTCTAATAGTTTTCTCAAGTCCTTCAAGTGAGACTCCAAATCAGGTGAGAACAGAATAATGTCGTCAACGTACATCACTATGGTGTTCTTCAAGTCCGCCGGGATCACATCGTCGAGATACCTGATCAACGCTGCTCCAGAATTCTTCAACCCGAATGGCAATCGTGTAAATGAATATACAGTTCTTTCAAATTTAAAACTAATATATTGCTGACATCCAGCTTCTACCTCTATTTGCCAATACGCGGATGAAAGATCTAACGCGCTAAAGATATTCGCCCCTCCTAACTTCATAACCATTTCATTTACAGTAGGTGGCGTCTCGTATCGTGGAATTGTGACCGTATTCAACCTTCTCGCGTCAAGACACAAACGAATGCTCCCATTCTTCTTTACTACTACAACCAACGGACTAACGTACGGGATTATTGCCTTTCTAATAACGCCCTTCTGCTCCATCTCTTTAATCAACTGGCGCACCTGCCCATGATACACCTGTGGTACGGGATATTGCTTCGTAGAAAACGGCGTAGTATCCTTCAATTGCAGCTTAAATTTGTAGCCCTTCACCGGCTCCGACGACTCCCCAAAAACTTCAGTAAATTCCTTTACCAACTGGCGAACTCGCACCGGACAGCCTTCTTGATCGATGACCCCCTCCGCGGCCCCTTCCACATTCTGAAGAGTCTCTTCCATGGTAGCTTGAAGTTCGCTCCCTTCCGCCTCCGTGCCATCCAATTCAGAGACCACTGACCTGCTTCCAATAGAACCTTGCGACTTTAGCGTTGTTCTCCTCGCTCTCACGTCTACAACGGCTTGGAAAGCATCCAGTGCATCCATCCCAACGATGACGTCACGGATCAGCCCCCGGACAACAATTGCTGCTACCTCTATGGTCACCTCTCCTAAATCTATTTCCAACCAGATTTGCTTCCCTGTGGTGTTTGCCGCTTTCCGATTAGCCATGATCACGCGAAGCTTCCGCGTCGGCAGTTCTACCAACATATGCCCCTCCTTATGCAGCTTCTTACAAAATTCTTCGGATACTGCACTAATGCTACTGCCCGTATCTACTAACGCCCGAACCTTTTTCCCGTAACATGTGCCTCGCAGAATCAAACATTTGCTCGGCCCCGCGCCTTTCGCTGTTTCCTCTCGGAGCAATTCATCTCCGTCAACCACGATACTAGCTATTGCCACAATTGTCACGACCTCCTTCCTCTTCTCGTTTGGTCCGATCCACCTTCTCGTGCCAAACGCCTCTAGTTTTCCGTCCTTACATCTGGTTCCCATCGGCCTTGTGCCACTTCCATCTTCGCCTGGTTACGGTCCTTGGCATCTTGCTCTGTCCGTTCTACACCTGCTCGTTCGCTATCTTTCGGCTTCAGCTTCCGCTGCACCTGTCCGCCTTGCGACTTTTCCTCCCGCCCCCTGGATTTTTCCTCGCGCACCTCCACCGCGCATACATTATCCTGTCGATACCGTCCCCCGTTGTATCGATTACCGCCACTACCATTACCGGAATTCTGAGTTTTTCCGTCATGCCCGTCGCGTTCATTGTCGTCGTTCGCTTGATCGAACCGACTCACTCTCTCTATCAATGCATCTATCGTCTCCGGCATATTATTCCAGAATAAATTCTGGATCCCGCTCGGCATCTGTCGAATGAGGATTCGAATAATTTCTGCTGGATTAAACTCCTCACTGCATACCTTAAACGCATTCACCTTGCGAGTGACAAAGTCGCTCATACTTTCAGCACTTCCTTTTCGATACCGTTCTGACATTAACCGGTATTTTAGTTCGAATTTATGATGCTGGTTCCAATATCTCTCTAAGAATTTCGCGCGCCACTCCCCATACGTTCGTAGTGTTGGCGTCAACGCCTGCCACCAATATTGCGCTTTCGAACTAAGTGCCTCTTCCACGAATCGCAACTTCATTCCTTCCGGAATATTATTCACCTTAAAATAATTCTCTAACGCAGTCAGAAACGAGTACGGCTGTTCTTTACTTTCCCCATGGAAACGTAAGTAATTCGGCAACATTGCATGCCCCATCATATGGCCGTTACCGTTTGATCTACGTGCTGCGTACACCTGCTGCTCTAACTCCGCGATTTTATTTAAAATACTTCCATCGACCTCTTTCGTCGGTCCTGCCTCTGCTAACTTCCAATTATCAATTTCTCCCTGGACAGCCGTTCTAATATTTTCATCTATTCCACTAATAGATTCATAGACCCGACCTATGCGAACATCCTGCTGTCGCGACACTTCTCTGAAGTCCCGCACGTTCTTGCCTATATCCGACAATCGCGCTTCCTGTAGCTGCACCGATTGTTGTAAGGTGCCCACGGTCGATTGGACTTCGCCCACACCTGAGCTAATTTGCTGGTTAAACATTTCTTGGACCGCGAAACGAGTTTTCGTTTTCTGTTCTGTTTTCCGTTTTCGCGTTCTGTTCCAACCTAGTGAAACGCGCAACCGTTTCTACCTTAAATGCGCTCACCTCTTCTGGGACTTTCGAGACCGCGGCCTGCACCTCATTCTGTAACTTGTTCAGCGCGGCATTTATCCCTTTATTCTGTTCTACGACCTCCTCGAATTTACTTTGCAAGCTGTTGCTCATTTGGACACTATCTGCCTTCATCTCTTGTAAATTGTTCTCTAACCTCGCGCTATCACCTCTCATTTCTTGCATTAAACGTAGCAGCATAGAAAGGGTGGGTTCAGGTGCACCTTGCACCTCCGGAACAATTTCACCTGTATTCTGGCTCATATCTGCCCCTTGCGTATTAATCGCAATATTCCCCTCCCCTTCTACTTCTAATTCCTCTAATCGTTGGCTCTCCTCGTAGGCAGAAATTGTTTCGGAATCGGACGCGTTGCGGATACTAACCACTTTACCACTTCGCGTCTCCATTTTGCTATCTTATTCTTTACCCAGCACACAGCACAATTTACTAGTCCCCGCTTATCCAGGCCTCACGTTGCGGCGCCATATGTAATGTATCTTTCCCTATCGTCCTCGCTTATCCTCGCCCGCGCTTTGAACAGCCATATATAATGAATCCCCCTTTTTTTCTTTCCCTTTTCGACTATCTAGTACCGTGGGTAAGCTGGTGGTCCTATACAGGAATCCAAACGGATTGTGCGTGCTAGGGTAAATAACGACGAATATTTTTGATCGATAAAAACGAACCACATTTTGGTTTGATCGTTTACTAATATTTCCTAGCCTTCCCTCTTTTCATTGTTTACGGCGACAATTCACCGTCTTTCTTTCTACACTAGTATATAGTGCCCTATAAAATAAACATTCCAAACAGAAAAAAAACACACAACAACGAAAATCACTCACACACAATAACACAAAACAATATAAAAATCCCATTCATACATCGAATGCGCATTCCCTACTTTTCTTTTGACTATTTCTTATTTTAATTCTATTGACAAAACTTGATCTTCGATAATTCTCTTTAGTTATGGAATGCGTCTTCAATGAAGCATCTGCAAGGAATTCAGGCACACACACACACACACACACACACACACACACATATATATATATATATATATATATATATATATATATATATATATATATTGAGACGAGCTCGAATATATGCCCTGGTAACGGACCGAACCATGTGTAAAAAATTCCCAAGATACCGTCTTCGGCAGTTCGCTAATTTGAACGCGGCGCGAGAACCCCGTCACTCTCTGACGTCGACCGCGGCCGCGCCGAGCGAAACGCTTGTCCACGAATAAGAAATTCGAAAGATAAGCTTGGGAACGAGATCTTGTGATTGGCCGGTATCCGGAAAACGAGGGAAGCCAACGGCAAGAAATTTTTTCCGTTGAAAGTTGAAAGACTCTTAGGAAAATCTCGGAGGAGGACGGATCGCTGCGGAACGCGTCTCACCAATCACGTCAAAACCGTTATAAGTGATGGTTAGTGAAGAGAAACCGGTCGCGGGTCGCTAGCAGTGAACTTCACGCGAGATTGTTTCATCCGAGTACGGAAGAGAACGAATACTGTACTCGTTTTTTTATTGATAATTCACGACGGAAAATAAACGTGTATCAGTGGGAGCGAATTATGTGAATTCGGTGAGGGCTGAATCGGACTCTTTTCCGGCGTACGCCGAACAGTTTTCTGCATCGCCGCTACGTCACATCACCGAAGCAAGGAGCCAAGGCGATAACCATTCCTGAAAACACCGCCAGAGAAGCATTTGTGTTGAGGAAGGAAGACGGGCGCAGAGGCGAGGCCGAGGCAATTCTCAGCCGAGAAAACTGGTGCGGAAACGCAGCGGAAGGAGGGGCGGAGGATCGTGGAGGCCAGGCTACCCCGGCGCGTCGCCAGCACGAGCCGTCGCTACCAGCGCGAGAGCCCGGAGGTCGCGTAAGGTGCGATCGCCACGTTCTCCAAACGCCGAGGCGCCAAGGCGTCGCTCGCAGCACTCGACAAGGGCAGTTCACGTAAAACCCCATTGGAGAAGCGTGAGTACCCGTGCGACAGAACGGTCGCAGTAACGAAAAAGATGTAATCGAACAATGTTAAACCACACTATTCTTTTAAAAGCTTTTCAAATGTTACGCATTTCAAGCCACATTTGTGAATGCTAGCGTGTGGAACTCTTGAATGAAAGCTATGTCAAGAACATAAGTGATTAATTTGCTTTAAACAAGTCACCCAGTTGATTGAGTGTTTAAAGAGGTTTATAAAGTGTTCAAAGTTCATATAGTAAATTTATCTGCAGTCTGTGCTGAGTTTTCTAAGCATTGGTGGTTGAAGTGTATTGTGAATTAAAAACCACTTTTAAGAAACGAAAGCAATTTAGCGCAGAGAATTTAAAAATTTGTGTTCTTTGTGTCCTTAAGACGAAGGTATTCCTACACCACTGGTGCATGAATTACAAAATTATTTAATGAATGATGAAATAAGGTGTTTTTTTATGAGGTAGCGATAATTGCTTCGAATATGCATTTCCGAGCACGAAGGTTGTGTTCTAAATGTGATTATTTGTGAAGGGTTGTTATTTTTGTTGAATTTGTGTGTTGTGTTTTTTCTTTTTGTTTTTTGATTGTAGAATATACAGCCTTGTATGCCCGAGCCACAAGTGTTTTGCTTAGAGTACAAACCTGCCCGTATTCCTCACCCAGGTGCATTTTCAGACATAAGCCTCATCAAGGCAAACGATTCGAAACAACTCGAGAGGTCTGACGTCGGGACGGCAGTGAACTGTCGAACGACGCCGGTAACGCCCACGCGATCTCACACATCCTTAGGGGTAACGACTCCTTATCGCAACAGAGTTGTATTATGCGCGGCGCGTCGGAGGGAAGGCCACGACGTGTGTTCCGTCGCAATATATATGATACGTATATATATATATATATATATATATATATATATATATATATATATATATATATATATATATATATGTGGGAATCAGATTATTCGGGACTGTCCTACTTGGTTTTTAAAGTCAAGAAATATATGACAACATAAAACTCATTACAACACACGGATCTGCTCAACAATCAGCACCGTTCTACGCCTCCTGTTTTCACACACTGCCTGTCCCGCGTGTCTTCTAGCCACTCGTTCATCTCTTCCGCTTCGACTACCGCGCTCTCTACTTCCTCTTGTGGGAAGCCCAAAAAGTCATGATCAGATTCCCACACTCGGCCATCCTGGATATCATCCGCCTCGGATGATGCGTAGTCGCTGGTCCATGGTTTCATGAATTCGGCACAAGTAGTAGTACGGTTAGGTCCATCATGAATACCTTCTCGGATGACATCATAACTATCGTTTTGCTTGACCTTCACAATTTGATAAGGACCGAGAAACTTCTTCTTGACCTTGAGGCTTGGTCCGAACTGCGTCCTCTTGATGGCGACTATATCCCCCAACTGATAAGGACGTGCCGGTATTCTTCGCTTGTTAAAATTCCGTCGATTCTCTTCCTGAACCTTCAGCAACTGTAATTTGGCATCCTTTCGAAACTGGTCTCGCTGGGCTTCAAAATCGTTAACTATTTCTTCACTGATGAGATCCATAATCTTCAAGTCTACATTGTGACGCATCCTCACTCCCATCAGAAGTTCAAAAGGTGTACGCTTGATACTTCGGCTGTATGTTGAGTTCATGGCTCTTTGTACAGCTTCGACATGCTTATACCATCGAGTTGGGTCTTCTATCGATAGCTTGGATAAAATCGTTAATATTGTTGAATTAATTCTCTCAATTTGTCCATTTGCACGTGGTAATCCTGTGGTAATCAGTAAATGGGTAATGTTTTCGGCATTGCAATACTCCTTGAACTCATTAGAGGAAAATGCGGTACCTCTGTCGGACACAACCTGGACAGGACTTCCAAAAACCATCTTCTGCAATTCTAACTTATTTATCACTTCCTTCGTCGTTGTGGATTTTGTAGGGTATAACCACACAAACTTTGTAAAGCTATCTACAATGGAAAATATGTATTTGTATCCTTTGTTTGTTGAATCCAGAGGACCAATATGATCAACATGGTAAGTATGAAAAGGTACACTCTCCTTAAAAAGTGGATGTAAAAGTCCTTCTTGCTTTCCTGGTTTTCTGTTTACCAAAAGGCACCTAACACAATTGGAAATGACTCGTTTGATCAACTTCTTCGCATCTGGAATATAAAATTCCTGTTTCAGTTCTTCCTCCGTTCGTAGCAAAGCGTAATGCCCTTTTTCGTGTGCATTCCTGACAATTTCATGCTGCATTGAGCGGGGTACCACCAATGTCTCTCGTCCATCACAAAACTTGAAAAGTATTCCATCATGAAGCACAAAATCATTGTAGGGTCCCTCCCGAAGATGGTCTTTAATTGCATTGAGTCCCTCGTCTGCTTGTTGGGCTTTCTTAATTTTTGCTACTAGCCCATCTTTAACAACGCAGAGTACGCCCACGCAAGGGTGTCGGCTCAGAGCATCCACATGAGGGATTCTGGAACCAGCTCGATGTTCTATGCTGTAGTCGAATTCTTCCATGACCATAACCCACCTAGCTACTCTTGGTGTAAGATCTTTTTTATCCATAGTCTTCTGTAGCGCTGAACAGTCTGTAATGATCTTGAATTTGATTCCGAGTAAATACGTTCGGAATTTCTTCAGAGCAGCAACCACAGCGAGCATTTCAAGCTCATAACTACTGTACTTTTCCTCTTCGGGCTTCGTCTTCATACTCATATAATGCACCGGATGGAGCTTGCCGTCGTCTGGGAGTCGTTGCAATAACACTGCTCCATACCCATACTTGCTGGCATCCGTGTGTAGCTCCGTCTCAAACGCTGGATTGTATATGATCAAAACTGGATTTCCTTGGAGTAGCATCTTCAAATCTGCGAACGCTTTCCTTTGTTCATAACTAAAGTGAAACTTCACTTTGTCCTTTAACAAATCACTAAGAGGCTTAGCGATCTTGGCATAATCGGGCACGAATTTCCTGAAATATCCAGTTAGTCCCAGGAAACTTTGTACATCTGCTGTAGACTTTGGTTCTGGATAATGTTTAACGGCAGCAATCTTCTCAGATGAGGGAAACACTTTTCCATTTTCAACCGTATGTCCCAAGAACTCAATCCTTTTCGTTAAAAGCTGACATTTCTCAAACTTCACTTCCAGTCCATTTTCCTCAGCAACATCTAGGACAAGTTGAAGTCGGTGCAAAGCCTCTTTTTCGTCACATGCAGGGATCACCAAATCATCTATGTATACAAAAACGACGTTATCTTGAATAAGTTTCCAAAATATACTATTAATAAATCTTTGAAACACCGCGGGGGAGTTGCAGAGACCAAATGGAACCTTCAAAAATTGAAAATGTCCTGAGTGCGTCACAAAAGCTGTATATTTCCTACTTTCTGGGTGAATGCTGACATGAAAGAAGCCATTCTTGAGATCCAGAGTGCTGAACACTCGGGCACCACAAAGTTTGTCTAGGATGTCTTCTATCAATGGAAGTGGATACCTATCTTTCATAACATTTTTGTTCAATCGCCTGTAGTTTATGCAAACTCTAGGTGATCCGTCTTTCTTCTTGGCAATTACAACTTGACTAGCATATTCGGACACACTTGGTTCTATGACACCATCTTCAAGCCACTGTTTGACCTGTTCATTCACTACGGACTTCTCCTCTGGGGCTAAACGCCTCGGTCTGCTATAAATTGGCTGTTCATTCTTCACCACTATATTCATTTCAATTTCTGTGTTTTTCTTCTTTGCCGGTTGGTATTTGGCCACCATATCTTTAACCTTTAAAACTGCTTCCTTTGATGCTGATGTGTCAATATTCAATTCATCCTTCCGAATAGCGTCTATTTTCATTACAAATGCTTCCGTCCTAATCTTAGTTACTCTGCTATAATGTTTGTTTCTCAATAACTCTGCTTGATCTAATATGTCAGTGCCAACAATTGATGGTGTATCAAAAGGTTCTAAAATGTCATTGGAAACAACGAAAACTTCGACTTCATAAGAATCGTCATCTATCATGACATCAGCTGGAAAACATCCCTCTGGAGAAACGTAGCCTTTCCCGAAACCAGAAAGCAGCATTTCTGTATCTTGAAGATCTGGATGTCCCAATTTGGCATGGAGGTCGTTGTTTATTACCGTGACATCACATCCCGTATCCAGTAAAGCCTGAGTCTTCAACCCTTTAATGATTATTTCTTTCTTCTTAGAATTCTTCTGGATTGGAGCAACTACGACGCCAATAGATTTCCGAACTTCCCCATTCCATGAGACCAGCTATCTCTTCAAATTCGTTGATCCACTTCTGAATAGGATATCCTTGCTTCCCGTCAAAAGGCCGTATAGAACCTTCGAGATCACGAAACGTCAAAGCAAACTTATGGTATTGTGTCTGATCGCGTAATTTCAGCCATCTAATCCCCTTAACCTCTTGTTCAGTTTCGATCTCATCGTCTTCAGTCGAACTGGAACAATACTGGATAGCTTGTTTCGGAGGTTTAGCATCTTTCTCAACGTTTTCTTCTAGAATTTTCTAATTAACACAAACAACTTCTTAATAACGAGTCACAACACGTTCGAGAGTTTTCGATCGGATGACGTAATATACAAAACTGTGAAATCTTCACGAGTCTTCAATGCCACCATCTTTGTATCTCTGTCTTAACCTCTTCACACTAACCACAAGATTTCTTCTTCATGAAACTGTTCTCGTCTTTTCCAACAGGGATCTCTTTCAATGTTGACCTTGGCAGAAATATCCACAATGTCGCAGGCCTCGTCTTTGCGTCGTTTCGTCTTTCCGTCTTTTCGTTGTTTCGCCTTTTCGTCGTTACTCCCGAATAATATTCCCGTCGACTTCGATCTTCACATCCCGGACGAGCCCCCAAAATGTGGGAATCAGATTATTCGGGATTGTCCTACTTGGTTTTTAAAGTCAAGAAATATATAACAACGATAAAACTCATTACAACACACGGATCTGCTCAACAATCAGCACCGTTCTACGCCTCCTGTTTTCACACACTGCCTGTCTCGCGTGTCTTCTAGCAACTCGTTCATCTCTTCCGCTTCGACCCCCGCGCTCTCTACTTCCTCTTGTGGGAAGCCCAAGAAGTCATGATCAGATTCCCACATATATATATATATATATATATATATATATATATATATATATATATATATATATATATATATATTTTTAATTCTATTGACAAAACTTGATCTTCGATAATTCTCTTTAGTTATGGAATGCGTCTTCAATGAAGCATCTGCAAGGAATTCAGGCACACACACATATATATACGCGTGTCACTTCCCTGTTTTGCGGCTCAGCTCCCGTAACAAGGATGTCTGGTGGCCGCCGTCCAATGCTCTTCGATGTGCGGTCGCCGTCTACTCCTGCTCGCGGTCGCCTTCGGAAACCACTTCTCGCAAACCGCTATTATTCGCATAAATGTTACCATTCAGCTGCCAGTCCGTCACCGACTAATAAAATTATATGTGTTCGCGGTATACCGCTCGGCAAAACAGACAAAACGAAACACAACTTTTTCCGCGTGTCGTCGAACACGTCACTCTTGATATTACTACCGCTCGCATCCGTGTATATTGAAAATAATCGTCCAATCGTACTGATCCGGGTATCTATTCTTTTATATTTCATAACGAAATGTTCGTCATGTTGAATTTTCTTACACGAAAATAAAATACATCTCGTGATTCGTAATCACATAAAGTCCTACTAAAAAAATTCAAGTTATTCCCGAATTTTGTTCCTTTTCCTAGTATTGCAAAGTTCTAACACCCATCACAACGTTATTTTCTATTTAAATTCCTACACTTTTGAAAAACTTAACAACACGCCAATTTCGCGCATACGAAGCTTTGCCCCCAGTGTTCACGACACATCTGACTCCCATCAGAATTTTTTTTCTAGTCACTTACATTGTTACAGAAGATTTCTGTAACAAAATAATTGCTACTCGCTTGCTTTTTTCCTCTGTTGATTCCAAAAGACTATCTTCGCTTCTTAACATGGCATCATTTGTTTATCCTTTTTGGTTCATTGTAACTTCCAAATATGTCATCATTACTCTGCTTCCGAACGTGCGACAAAGTTGACACTAATTTTGTCGTCTTTCCCGTATTTTAGTCTATTATTTCCCAATGTTTTAGCCGAATCGGTCCGTGCGTTTTATCATAATTCTTAAAAAACCCTGTTTATAATCTTTATTTTATACTTCAACAATGGCCGTATTCTGTTCATGTTATTAAAAAAATTTCAATTATGTTTCAATTTATATCTGCTGAAGGCGTTGGCCGAATTTGATGCCGTTTGTTTTATTTCATTCTATATTTTCTGCTCTACCGGACGATTATGTTCAATTTTCCCCAAATTTCACGCGCTACAATTCCTTATTTTAATTTGGACTTACAAAAATGTTTTCTATCGGTACCGTTGCACTCCATAAACAAGTTTATTCTTTGTCACTTTTTTGGCAACGTTGCATCTGGGGTTTTGGTCTCGAAACGATGGATCATTACACTACTTTATTATATGGATCTCCAGGATGGGCCACCTGTACTGGTGCAAAGAGCTACGTACTGACTCTGTATAATGGCCTATGTATTCACCAGATGCGGCTCGTGCTTACGTTAAACGGTTGCACAACCTCAAGATAATCGAAAAAATTGTTTTAATATGTTGAGTCCATACATTTTCCTTTTAATGACACTCAATATTCAAAATATTATTAATAATATCGTTGATGAGGTTGATCATTTCTAATAATTTGAGAAGTGGTGTTGTCAGGTATCAATATTTTTATTCTAGCTATCTTTTCGATCGCGTAGCAATTATCATCGTAGCTAATCTTGCAACGTATGAGCTGAAAAAGAATTTTTTCGGCTATTTTTAAGCTGTTTTCGGTCGATTTTGGTTTTGAAATTATTTTTAGGGGCTTATTTCGGGGAAACGTGTGTAAATTTTTCGCCTTCCAAGTAATTTACTACTATGGATGAATAGTTCCCAAGTACCACCATGATGTTCTAAGGTAGATTCCAGGGGTAGATTCGAAAGTTTCTTCTCGTTTTTGTCTCGATTTTGTCCGCTAAACAAAAATTAATTTTAATTATTGAAAAAGAGCAAGTCGGCTACTCAATGACTATTCAGAATAAATGTTGACTTTGGCAACTGAGTAAAACGGCGAAATATTTCAAATTTTACATCCGTGACAATAAGACAATAACATACACTGAAAAAAGGTATGGTAATATTTTACAGATAAACTCATGTGTTCGTCGGTTTGACATCACTGTAAACTTTGAAATGTATTTATTTTTCTGTACATAACTTTAATAGGGATTTAACATATTTAAGGTATATTATACCCCAAAATTAAGGGGATATCGCAGGAAATCCGTTTTTTGTCTTTTAACAGAATCGGAATCTTTGATGTATTCTCTTTATCATGGCGAAACCCGTTTTATTCTATGATCTTTCGTTTTGTTTTTATCGGGATATTTATGTAGGCTAGCGGTAGGGGAACCACGCCTTCTTTTTCTTAAGGGGGCGCGGTTCCTCCTTCTCCCCCCCAAAAAAAATAAAGCCAAAAACCGACATCAGAAAATAATAATAATAATAATAATAATAATAATAATAATAATAATAATAATAATAATAATAATAATAATAATAGAATGGTCGAATATCTTCCTGTTGATCCCGTTTTTATATTGTAGAAAGATGGTTCTTTTTCAAATTTATTGGACCAAATAGGATCAATCTACGATGATACGATGATACCAGGAATTAAGATGTATAATTCATAGACATTTATTGCTGCTTAACGTTTCGCACATTTGGCATGTGCCTTGTCAAAAGCATTTTTATTGGACCAAACAGGTCAAATGCTAATAATATAATAATAATAATAATAATAATAATAATAATAATAATAATAATAATAATAATATTAATCCCCCAAAGACCAGCCCTACGTCCGAGCGAAGAACATCTATGCCACGTGGGGGACGGGCAACGTTACTAATTTATAGGTAACGGCAAACAGGGCAATGGCAACCCATAGCAATATGGAAAATCGAATTAACAGTCGAAAGGCCTCGGAAAATAAGCTGCTGCCTGGGGAGCGCCAGGGCACGTCCGGAGCTAGCGCTGGTCGTGACAGTTTGCAAGCCCCTAGTGGTGTATTGTTGAACAGGCGGGCACACACCGGGTCAGCCGAAGCTACTACAGCCGATGCACGCAACACCCAAATACAATCAGCTGCACCTGCCAACAGTGTTTCCTGGACATCACTCGGGACCACTCAGGCAGGCCTGCCACGACGGAGATTACATTGGACTACTGACATGAATGAAAATATTGTAAAGATATTCCAGCGCACTACCCGTTGCGAAACAGTCTATTTAGGTTACCGGCAGGAATTATCGAAACGTTTTATGAAACTGTACCCACACTTAACTCAAATTACAGAACAGAATGTAGCAGACCAAAGAGCATTAATTTACAAGTCTGAAAAGTACGTCTCGCGTATCAGGAGAGAGGAAATTAAAGCAGAAGTCCAGACAGAGATGCCACGGAATGAAGGGCGGGAAGAAACAATAGAGTCCATTGTAGAATTAATGCCTCAAATATCTGAACCGGACGCGATAATCCAGCAAGTCGATGCTTGCCCAAATGAACACCAACACTGAAGATTCTATTGAAGTTCCACTGCTCGAACAACTCCGCCAGCAATATCAGACAACAAAAGCAGAATACTGGGGATTTCCATATCAAACAAGACCAGGAATACCAAGACAACACAGTTCCAAGAAATTGGCACAATTGATAAAATTGGCAAATGAAAATATACTCCCCACGGATATGGAACGAGTAAAGAATATAACACACGGCCAAATGGATTCAACCATTTATTGCATGGCAATGGCAATTGTAAAGGCAAATGGTGGGAAAATTATTGAAAGTCGAGAACAAGCGCACCGACAACAGCATGAACCACCCTGGAAGATAAGGCTGGAGAGGAGAATAAAGGCTCGCTCGTGGCTCATAGCAAAGTTGCTAGCCTTTCACCACTGAGGTCCGGGTTCGATTCCCGTCGAATCTCATGTGAAATTTGTTCTAATAAAACGAGTTTGGCTGCTTCACAAGGGCTAGTCCAACCCCTGTGAAGTGTCCTAAACCCTACCCCTTTCCTAATTCCTTCCCATTTCTGGCCGCTGGGTAGGGACGCAGGAGCGCGTAGTAGGAGGCGCGTACGCGGAGATTCTACCTGGCGATCCTCTTGACAACCGGCAGACGAGACCAGACATACGTAAAATACGCTACGTTAATGGAGGATTACTCCGCGCTCAACGCTCGACAAGGGGCGAAGAGACGCGTTGCGTCGATAAATAATGTGCTAAGATTAAGGACGCAACAAATTTTAAAAACAAAATAAAGCGGCTCAGATCTGATATAGCGGTTCTGTAAGCCTATCTGAGGGGAAATAAAGGCAAAAAGATGAAGAGAAAAGCATTAAAAATTATGAGAATGCATCGCAAACACGCAGCGTACAATCCTGAAAATGAGTATATCCTAAAATATATAGATACTTTGAAACAAAAACTTAGTCTTTACAGCCAAAGATTGAGACGCTATAATAAGAGTTTAAAGCGGAAAATGATTACCAAAATTTTCCATAGAAACCAAAAAGTGTTTTATAGGAGATTGAACGGAGAAATTCAAAGCATTGAACTGCCAGGGAAGTCAGCTGTAGAAGAATTCTGGGGGAGAATATGGTCAACAGAAGGCCACTTTCAAGACAACATGGATGAGTAATGTTACGAACCCTACTGCTACTATCAGACACATGGAAACCAGTGAAATTTCGATGGATATCTTACAGGCTACTATTCGTAAGCTGGCTAACTGGAAATCAGACATCTTGAGTGAAGGTGTTACATATTTAAAACCAAAAACAAATGACACTACACATCCAGGGAATTACCGACCAATCACATGCCTTAATGCATTATACAAGATCATGACTGGCTGTCTACATACGATCATCGAACAACATTGTACATAAAATAACATCATATCGATGACCCAAAAAGGCAGCTGCAAGGGCTCATTGGGAAGTAGAGAACAGTTAATAATAGACAGTGTTATCATGTCTCAGGCATGTGGAAGAAAGCGTAACCTGTATACTTGTTTTTTTGATTATAAAAAAGCATTCGACATGGTCCCTCACGATTTGCTCATCCATGTCCTTAGAATATATGGTATAAACCCTATGATTGTGGAATTCCTCAAGTTTGTAATGAACCACTGGTGCACGAGAATACACATGCATTCAGGGAACGAGAGAGTAGTCTCAAAGATTTTGAAGATTAAGCGGGGAATATTTCAAGGAGATAGTCTCAGTCTGTTTTGGTTCTGCCTGGCCATTAACCCCCTGTCATATTTATTGGACAACACCAAACTGGGATTTGAACTGAAAGGTCAAGAGAAGTGTGTGATCACTCATCTGGCATACATGAACGACATAAAACTATACTCTGGCTCACTACAGGGTCTGAAGAAGCTAATAGATATCACTGAAAGATTCTCTAGTGATATAGGCATGCAGTTTGGCAAAGAAAAATGCAAAATACAAAGTATTCAAAGGGGAAAATTCACAGACAGCACAGAGCACGAGACTGCATCAAGAGAGATCATCACTGCATTGGGAATGAATGAGTTTTACAAGTATCTGGGGATACAACAAAAGAAAATGATTATACACAGTCAGATAAAAGAGAAGTTAAAAACAGAGTTTACCAACAGATTGAATACCATACTCCAGACCTCCCTCAACTCTCGTAATCTTACAACAGCAATTAATACATATGCCATTCCTGTGATTACTTACTCATTAGGCATTATAAAATGGACCAGAACTCATTTGGACTCACTGGAGAGGATTATCAGGGTCCAAATAACTCGTTTCAAATATTACCATCCAAAAAGTTCTATCCAAAGAATAACACTACCAATGAAATTAGGGGGTAGGGGCATCTTAAATATTGGTAATCTCCATGCAAAACTGATAACGGACATGAGAGAGTATTTCAATGAGAAAGCCTTGTCGTCTCAGCTATACAGAGTGATACAGCAAGTAGACGAGAACTATACACCACTCAACCTTAAACAAAAAAATGCATTACACGAACAATCAACACAAGCCGAGCTCTTAGAACAATGGAAACAAAAAGCGCTCCATAGTAGATATCCTACAGAAATGGCCAAATCAAATGTCGACGCCTGCTTGTCGTCCAAGTGGCTTAAAATATAATATCTCTACCCCGAGACTGAAGGATTCTTGATAGCTATCCAGGACCAGGTAATTGCAATACGAAATTATCTCAAGCACATTATTAAAGACCCCGAAGTGCTTTCTGATATCTGCCGGGCTTGTAGTGTAGGCCAAGAAACGATTCAGCACATTACTATGGGTTGCAGTATCTGGCCCCAACGGATTATCAACAGGCACGATAGGGTAGGACGAATCATCCACGCCGAACTTGCAAGGAAATGTGGAACTGCTAGTGAATTTGATACACCCTACTACAAGTACCATCCACGAAATGTCATCGAGAATAATATCTATAAATTATACTGGGACCGAAGCGTATTGACCGACAGAACAGTTCGTCATAACAGGCCGGATGTAATACTCTGGGATAAATCTAAAAGAAAAGTATGGCTGATAGACATAGCAGTTGTAGATAACCTCGACACAACACACAAAAAGAAAATTCAAAAGTACAGGGAACTTGCACAAGTTATAAAGGAGCAGTGGCATGTATTGGAGGTGGAGATTGTGCCGATCGTCCTCTCAGCAACAGATGTGATACCTACCGTCCTGAAGCACTCTCTGAAAAAACTGGGGATCGAGACGAACATTATCATCAATCTACAGAAAGCTGTAATCCTGAGCACGTGTTCTTTAGTCAGAAGATTTGTGGGTTCCTAAATAAATTTGTGTTAAAGAATTATATACTTTTTAATCTATAAACTAAGTGTTTAAATTTATATTTGTAGAAATGTTTACCTTCTAATAAGTTCTTAAAATAAATATATTTTTGTTAAAAATAATGTACTACGGAAATCATGCTTTGATAGAAAGCTGTGAAAAAAAAAGAAATAATAATAATAATAATAATAATAATAATAATAATAATAATAATAATAGAAGAAGAAGAAGAAGAAGAAAATATTTAAGAGGAAGAAAGAAAATAAGAGAAGATACAGACAAAGAAAAAGAATGCATAATCTACAACCCTAGAGCTTTCAAGAGCATTACAAACTAAAGCCATTTCCAAATATATAGCTAGTGCATGAACCAAAACTAAACATTTGAACCAATTATTTCATGACGAAAATTTCATTTTAAAAATGTAATTTTTTAATTTTCTGAAAAAAATTATTAAAAATATATAAATACTAATGGTTCAAGTATTGTTTTGGTTCAGACACAAGTTCAAATCATCTGTTATCACGAGAAAAAAGAATTGAAGCAATAGAGATTGTAGTTCTCAAGTTATAATGTAGCAGCTCAGGGCCTATTTCGGTACCCAAAATTCCGTATCTTCCAAAATTATTTTCAACAAATTTTTCTTAATGTTTTTGTTTTCGTTGTAGACGTATTTATTCAATAAATATACGAAAAACGTTATTAAACAATATTTAATAAAAATTTTGCATGTTTAGGGTATAATCTACCTTACATGAAATGTTTTATTACTTAAAGCTACGGGGTCTCATTCAGAGGGAACGACCCCCTGACCTCCTTTTGCCTATGCCTATGCATATAATTTTAGAGGTGATTCCATAAATCTGAACACTGGTTTAGAAGGGGGTGTCATGCACTAGGCTGAGCTAGAGCCGGGTCATAAATGTAACTAGAAAGGCCTAGACAAGAGCATTTTACAGGACAACTACCGTGTGGAGAAAAGAGAGAACCCCAACGATGTATATCATATACATCATTGGAGAACCCGGGATAATAGAATACTAGCATTCTATGCTATGAATGGAGAACTCTATGTAACTCCATATTGTTATATTGTTTGAGATGATCTATTGCTGCAAGTGTTGCCACAAAAACTGGCCATTGGAAAGAATACTTAAGCTTCGAAATTTCTTGGACAAATGCTTTGCATTCGTTCGCAAGGACTAGGTAGCTAGCGCACGCTTCCATTAAATAATAGCGATATTCAAATAAAATATTTTAATTACGTTGAGATGAAACTTTACAAGAATTACTGAAAATTATCAGTTTTATTAAAGCAAAGAAGCACACACGTTCAATGAATGTTCCGGGAACAAATGTTTGCGCTAGTATGAGTCAAACTTTTTGTCTTGCAAATAAATTGTAAGACATTTAACAAACAGTAAAACATCTTGAACTTCATTTTGTTCTTAATTATCTTTAAATTGTTATCAACGAACTAATCTCGTAGCTTTCGAAGTAACATACAATTTAATGATAATTTTTTTCGTTTTCCTGAACAATATTACGCTGTTCAATATTTAATATCTCAATGTTTAGAGGCCAATATTGGCATTTCGAATTGTATCGACTTTTCACATTAAAATAAGCCAATCGTGCTTTACATTTTAAACAGAATTTGCTGCATATTTCCTTCGTGTATTTCCAACAATGAACACTAATAACATTGTCTTTTGTTTCCTACTTGACATCATTCTAATAGATGAAAATGTTAACGCAATGAACTAAACTAAAAAAATGGATCATTGTACGTCAATCGGTAAGTTTTGGAAGGCCGTTTACTGTAGAAAAGTTCAACGTGTCAAGGCACATTTGACAGGCCTGCTGAAATTCTATGTTGCTAATACCGGTAACAAATTAGATGGGCTTAGTTTCGCTTGCTTGCATCATTAGAGATACGTAATGAATTTCGTGAGTTAAGTTTGCACTTCTATTCGAATTTTTTAAAAGACTTTTTAATAACGCACGTTTTAATTCATTATTTTAACCGCAACGTAAATAAAGGAAAATGCGAGTATTACGACGTACAAGAATTTTTGAAAGGCAAATATTTATTATTTGAAGCGAAAGTTTTTAATTTTAGCGTCTCATATTATCTCTTCTGCGAAAACAATTCCCTAAATCAATATTTTATGTTACTTTGATTTTAGACGAAAAGAAAGCAGTTTCCCCGATTTTGCCACTAAGTTTAATGATCAATAGGGATACTTGATCAAATTTACTAACCTACATGAGGTTGGGTAATCCTTAGACTCTACCCTGTGAATTAATTATATTATCTACATCATTAATTACTCATGTTTTATCAAAGTTATATTATTCACATTACAAATTAAATGTCAGAGAATAAAACTGATGCTTGTAAGTTGTACCCAACATCAATCTCCTATATCTAGAGCATAAATAATACACATAGTATACTGGAATAGTACACAAAGGAAAGATGACAATTTAGTATGATTTTAAGACTCTTCAACAAATCTTATCAATGTTTATTTCTGAATAGGGAATTTCCCCACCAGAATGCATCAAGTAGATTTAAGATGATAAATTTTGAATTTTGAAAATTATTCTTAAAAAACCCAACTGGCACTCGAAATCTGCAACACATTAGACCCTACACAATAATGGACTCTAACATTGCTAGTAACTTGAAAACAGTGCATCCCACACTCTTAAACCTGATTTTTGAGCTGCCAATGGGTGCCCTGATTTCTGTTTCTTAGATTGTAATTCTACAAAATGAGACCTTTTTGCACTTCTATTACATTTTTCATGGTTTAACTCTCCTGAGTACCGTACTCGATTGCACAGATGTTCAGAAACTTGCTACAACTCATGGAGATCCTTAACCCAGATGCTCATTAGTGATTACAATAGCACAGTTTAGAATCTGGCTGTTCCTAGCAGGTTCCTAGAATGAAGCTATTCTCAATTTGAAAACATTGATTTACAATGTTCTGAATGTTTGCATTGATCTATCTAGAATCATGATATTTAGATAATTTCTCATAATTACCTTCATCCTGCCCAAATATTTTTTTTTTCAAACTTGTCTGTCCAATTTGTCTCTAGTTACAATGTTGTTTATTATCTAGATAACAATGATATATGGGGCCTATATGGGGATATATGATAATATGGAGCCTTCTCAATATATTGAAATATTAACTATAAATTCAAAATATAAATGAAATTAGAGTAAAACTTGTGCAATTTAAAAATTGAATATTAAAATATTTTTACACATTCATGAATAAATATAAAACTTTGTTTCAAAAATAATTAAGAACCTCAATTTACATGAAGTGCCTAAGCACAAGACGCTTGTGTATTAATGGAACAGATATACCTTACATGGTTTGGAAAATAATGTTTCAAAATCATTTTTCTTTTGTGATTTAACTAATTTATGTGAAAATAGTAGTTGATTTGAATATTGTTGGGGAAAAATTATTTCGATATCAGCAATAGCTTTTGAGTTAAAATTTATAAAAAGTGTTGTGGCCAATGAATTTATGTACTGAAATACATTTTAAAATAATTTTTTCAGAGTGGCTTAATAAATACGGTTCAATGACAAATTAATATTAATTGTATTTGCTAATCTAATAATTTTCCACAAAGGTGCAATAAATCATAAGTTGAATAGGCTCAAAAAATTAATTTTATTTTTTGCTTCTCGTCACGACGAGGAATATTTCAAGTTATCTTAGACAATAAAAAATTACAGTCGATATCAAATGACAAAAGTTTAAAAAATATCAATACATCATTGTAGGATCTATGAAATTTGAGAGAGCTAATACATAATAGTTCTGCCATTTGTGTATAATCATGAGATATTCTAAGATAATTTTTTTTTTAATTTAATTTTTTTTTCTTTTTTTTTTTTTTTTTTTCTTTCTAAGATATAAGATATCTTTGATATTGCGTAAACTTGAGTGTAACCTGATGTCCTAGAGTGTTATCCTGGAAATTCACCTTACTTCAATAATTATACTGGTTTTCAAAAGCAGTACTTAAGAACAAAATAATATATGTTCATTGAAATAAAAATCCCTAAACCTTAAAACAAGTTAAGATAATAATGAAACTAAATGCTGTCAATGAACAGACATGCTTTACACACAAATAATAAAACTTTTAACAAGTACTTTTTCCTTATTTAAATGTAGTTTCAAATAAAAAGCTTTGATATTATACTGATCAAATTAACAATTTCAATAAGTTTTCACTGATCTCCTTATTAAAAAAACTATCAATTGTAAAATAGTTTTAGATATTACTCAATTTTTGTGATTTTACTTACCCATTACAATTTTATTATCATGTACTTATTATCATCATCATGTATCATGTATTTATTATCAGATAGGTCAGAAATTTGTGATATGAATGTAAGGTATTTAGGTTTCCTGCAGGTGTACAGATAATCTCTAAGGAAAAAAAATAAGATAAAAAACACTTTTTTTTCTCTCAAATATCACTTGAAACATATTGGAATTTATCTGATTAGAATTTCTGGAATGTTTTTTCATATCAAATTCAGAAATATAAAGCATTTAATAACATGGCATAAATTTGTATCTATGAGTATATAGCTCTTAACATCACACACCAAAGAACCAATATAACAAAACACTAGATTTCCTGTACTTACTATTCTAAATTTTCATTGTTTCTTTATGAATAATTGTAATTAATTTTCAAGAAGTGTTTCCTTTATTCAATAATGCCTATTTTTTTATCATTACTATAAAGAAAATGAATGAAAAAGTTTTCCCATTTTGTTGTTTTCAAATCTCTGTTATAGATGATGAAAGAGTTGCAAAAATTAATGACAATACAAAACTCAAGGATCCCTCTACTGATATAATTCATGCTAAAAAGCTATGTCGGCTTTGTGCTCATCGTACTGACCAAGTCACACTCATTTTTGGAGAGCCAGGTTTAGAACAACATCTTGCTGGGAAAATTAATGCATATTTGCCAGTGACAGTAAGTATATGTATTTATTATTGTTGAATTTATTAAAATGGAATTTCAGAATTAATTTTTTCCCTTTGTATTAAGTATATAGTTTTTACATAGTATAACTTTTGTGGAATTGCATAAAATAGAAATTAATTTTTTATTGATGATATTCTTTATTTCTTAATATTTTCTCTTACGTTTTGTTTAAATTATGCATTAATAAGAAGAGTGTTTCATGATCAGTTGATTTAGAAAAATATACTAAAATACTGATTATTCTGAAAAATTGATCGTTTTTTGGTTATTTTATTGAAGAAAAATGTAAACAAAAAAAATTATTTATTAAATATTTAACATTTACATATGTTAAAATCTACTCATTAAACATAGTCAATATATTTTATTGAAGTTTCATGAATAAGAATTATTTTTCTTATGTACCTAGCATAAAAAATGCAGATATTTTGGTAAAATTGAGATTTAGGAAAAGTTAAATGGTAATGAGATGAGATAAGCGATGTTAAATGTCCTTACAAAAGGAAATTCAGTATGCACTAAGCCCAAGTCTGACCATTATCAAATTTTTAATCTCTCTTCCTTTGTTTGAAAAAGTGTCTTGGTCCTTTCAATTATTCTTCATCTGAATAATTTGCTCTCTGTTGTTTAATTTTGTTATTTATCTTGTTCATATTCATGTTCTGCATGATGCCAATTCTGTATTAGTTGTTTCCATACAGCACTTTCTGTTAGGAATGGAAATTATGAGGTCATGGAAGACGTTTATTAGTCTAGTACTAAAAGAGGTGCAGAAATCACTACTTATCAATTGAAGGATTGGTGTACTAACAAGAAAAGTCACACCAGCCATAGCCATCAGCTTCCTGCTATTCATAAATGTAAATAACTCAACTTTGGTGGAAATATGGCTTGTATTGTTACTATATATTTCTTGTTCATATTTACGAAGGGCTTGAGATAGTAATAAGGTGAGACACACTTCAAGCAAAATTGAGATATTAAGCTTATTGTATTACTCTCCTAAACCCTTTAATCAAAGCTGTAGGCACCTGAATATGTAAAAATCACTAGAATATAATTTTTATTGATTCAACCACTTCTAGAACATTATATGGATACTGATATCTATAGTACCAGGAGTTAGTTCTCAGGAAGGATAAAAGGGAAATTTCTCCCTTTAAAAGTCACAATTTTTTCATTAGTGATAATTTTAACTCATTAAATCTTAATTAGCTAAGAAATTTTATTATTAAACATAAAGACTTCAAAAATCACATAATAGAATAGATTTTTATCTGTGTCATAAATGACTTCGGTTTTAAAAGGTCAGAGTCATTTACTTCATACCATTCATCGTTATTTCAGAAATTTTGTTTTTTTTATTTCTTCAGACATTTTTGCCCAACAACAGTTTCAGTCATGATTGCAGATTTACACATAGGCTCAGGAGGCACATGCCTACGATGGCATAATTTTACGAATGGCAAAAATTGTGGACTACATTTGTGTACATAAATTCCTAAAATTTGTAATATGAATACAGTGTTCATTTTATAAATTTTAGAAATTATACATATTTAAATAAATGTAATTTTCATAATCTGTTTGAAGATGTCTTATTTTATTCATATTTATAATGTTAAAAGTAGTCATTGACATAATTTTAAGAATTAAAGGTAGAACAATTGCAGAATAATAAATATGCACAACTAGGAAGAAACCAAAAACATGATGAATTTATGTTATTTCTATACATAAAATCTATCATTTAAAAATTAATTGATTTACCGGAGAAAAAAACTGAACCAACATAAATTATTAATTAAATCATAATTTTAGACATTAATACATGTGTCTAATTTTTAAACACAAATTATACTTATTACATTTAACTTTTTCCTGGATTTTTTGAAAAAATAGGTGGCAATTTTTTGCGTGCCTTTAGGTGACACAGTTGTTAATCCATCCCTGGTTGCAATTGTTTCTTTTGGGTCTTTTGTGACCTCATTTTTCAATGCAGTTTTAAAATTGCTTTCTTTAACATGGGCACAATTTCCGTGTGGTGTACATGTGCTCTAAATTATGACTGAACAATCATGAACAAGCTTGTTAACAGTATATCAAAATCATTAAAAGTATTACTGATTCAAAGAACATGCAGTGTTATAAGGAAAGTAACATTTTTCTTCACAACATTCAGGCTGATATGTATCATTTCTTTGGTTCAATTACTTGGAGAAAAAACTTGTACAACTTTGAGACAGACACAAGATAGAAAGCCGCTGTTTGCTGTTTTGCAATGAACTATCAAAGTTTATCATAAATTAAAATAAGTTGGTGGAAGAATAAGGAAACAGCTGGAAAGGCATAAGCTCTTGGTAATGAGTTATGCACTTATCCAACTTTTCTCCCTTAATGACATCTCATCACTTGCACTTACACTGAGCATTCTTCATCACAAAATTATTGATCTGTCAAAAAACAACAAACAATGCGTAAACATTATTTGGAATTTTAGGTAATTGTTGGCAAGAGTCAAATGCAGATTAGAACTTAGATTTAAAATAACAAGCAGTTATTAAAGAAGATGAATGAATGGATTAAATAAGATAAAATCTCCTAACTTGTGGTCAACAAACAAGTTGGCAAAATCCTGGAGTAAATGACTTAGAATTATCATTATTTTGAATACATTCCTCTTCAAGATAATGCATAATGGATTTATAAACATGATTTTCTGAAGATGTATTACATGTCTTCCTATTAATTTTGCTGCTTCTTGCAAATTCTATGTATTGACTTGAATTCTGTGCAAGTTAAAAAATCACTCAAATTATCATCCAAAGATTCTGTAATTTATCTGAAAGACGCAAAGACATGTAAATTTTGAAACTGAATTGGGAAGTTGCACATTGGCAAATTAAATAGAAATTGTAAAATTCATTAAGAGTGAGAAATTTTCCAGACTAGACTCTAAAATTCTGAAAAGTTGTGAGATGAATATATATCCAGCTATTCATATTAATCTTCTCAAGATTTTTTAGCATCACCCTTTGCAAATTCAAGTGTTAAATGCTCTTTCTTATGATTGAGTTGTGTAAACACTCTTGACTTTAAGCAATTTTGCTTAGAAAAATGAATTGGATTGTCATTACTTCACATCTATCGTAATTTTGTTTGAATTTTTTTTATTTTTTATTTTTTTAATTTGCTGCATCTACAATTGATGCAATTCATCTCCAAACCCCTTAGGTGGTATTGAGCGCTTTGCACTTATGGAGTAATCCTCCCATTAATTTTTTTCTTTCTTTTGTTTCTTTCTTTCTCTTTTCTTTTTCTTCTTTTTTCTTTCCTTTCCGATTTTGGAGTAACCCTCTGTTAATTAATTTAATTAAAGCCAGCCAATTTTATTTTAATTGAAATGTTTATTTGGGTCCTTCAATGAAGCACTGTTTGCAACAATGTATAGGGAAGACAAGGCAATTGAGTTAGCAACCACATTTGAAAAAGATGAGCTGGGAGTACAAATAGTAAGTGAAAAATTATGCCTTGAATGTCTTGACCCTAATGTGAAAATGGCTACACCATGAGCTTTTCTGACATTAATTTACAAGAACAGACTTCTAGATGCATGTCTCAATATAACATGCAATCTCAACATTGCATGCAAAAAAAAAAAAAAACCTATTAAGTTTAGTTTCAGTTTAAGCTTACTATTAATAAATTATTTTTCACATTTGGTAAATACATTAAAATATTTTATAAGTAGTATCTAAGAATAGCTAATATCTTACATAAAATCAATATTCCTAACATTAGTTCTATTTATCATAATTAAATGTCCTCTTCTAAAGGAACAATCTGTTTCTTGATATCATTTTGATAAATATTTTAATTTCATTTGCAACGATTGTGGTAAGTGTGAAAGGAAACTGCAAATATGCCAGTCTCAGATTGTGACAATTGAAGTACTGTCAATTGAAGGGTGACAATCTATGAGCCTTGGGTACTAACAGTGCTGAGCTCCTGGCCAATAAGGATAAAGGGGGATTAATGACATTATGACAAAATTACTATGTTCATGGAGAAGCACTCCATGGTTAATGACTATGTTCAAGGAAAATTACTCTGTGTTCAATGCCAGTCTTGGAACATTATTTCGAGAGTGTTACAAGAAATCAAGCTCCTGAGTTTTTGCCCTGGGTAAAAATTAACCTATTTACGACCCTGCTATATACTGAGACTCTGATGAGATAGATTTTCTCCTTATATCAACTTATATGCAAATAATGCACCAATCTCAATATATTAAAAAATGTTTAATGGCAGTTATCACATTGCTGTTCTTAGAAAGACAAGGAATTTTGGTTATTTTTATTACAATATATTTAAGAAATGGTTACATGAAATTTTAAATAACTCCCTGTGCCACATACAAAATAATCATTTAGAAATATGCACATTAGATAGTAATAAAACTTTATTTTCTTGCATCTTAATTTAACTTTCCAGAATTTCCTTTCATTGAGTTGTTTTCTTTACCTAGCTTTATAAAAAGGTTGAAAAAACACGTTGCCTAATCTACTTTCTGGTTTGTATTTACTTCACTTCTTTATATTTTCATTTGACAATAGTTTCGATGTAATCCATCACTTCCTGAGTTTTCCTGCACGTATCCTTCCATAAGACTGCTTTAACATGCAATTCTCACAAAATCTTGCTGTCAAATTAAGTTACATATTGTGACCGTTTGTTCTGGTATGTACATATTTTCTCTACTTCGATTTGAATATTTACAGTTTTATTGAGGTCAACCTTTCATGTGTGATCTTCTAATATGCAACCTTTGGTTCTTTGCAGGATATTCATCTGAAAGTTTTGTACTCTAGCTAAGACTTTTGATGCCCGGCTCTTGCTTTAAGAATTAAACTGGTAGGGCAATTATTTTAAAATTTTATTCTGATATGTTTCACTTTTTGGTAATTGACAAACATTTCATTAGTAGCATCGTAGGCTTTCACAGCCAGAGTCAATATGAGTGAAAGTTTCTGGGCTGGTAGGCCATGATCCAGTTGGCATTGAAGGGCCAAACGTTTCGTCCACGTCTGCGGTGGACATCTTCAGTGGCGGCTGCGTCATGGAGGTAATCTCCGGGTCGGCAGCTGGCTAGCGACTGAAGTCTGACTGACTTCAGTTGCTAGCCAGCTGCCGACCCGGAGACTACCCCCACGATGCTGCCATCACTAAAGATGTCCACCGCAGACGTGGACAAAACGTTTGGCCCTTCAATGCCAACTGGACCACGGCCTACCAGCCTGGAAACTTTCACTCATATTTCATTAGTAATTGAATATTTGCAAATAGTTTAGTAGACAAATAGTAAATATCTTTGTCCTCATGTGGTTACAATGTGATCTATTTAAAATGTTTAAATTAATATTTAAAACTGCTTAATATTATTTTTTGAGTCTAGTTCCCTTGGGCATTTTTGTTTTTTATTCTTATTAAAATAATTATTACTTTAATTTTATTACTTTATAGAAAAACTTGTTTTAGACAGTCAAGGTAGATTGTGTTTATTTTGTTAGATTATTTCATCATAATAATAATTAAGTAGTCCTTCCTCATATTTTAAATGTATGGTTTTTTGCCATCAGAAAACCATTGATATGATTTTCTGTTTTTAACTCTTCTGGAATTTTGTTAATTTATAAGCATTGGTTCAATAGATGGTCTAATGCGAAAGTACTCAAGAAGGGCAATATGGGTATATTAACATTTTTGTAATTGTAATGTACTTATCCAACATTGTAGTTTTCAAATAATTTTCTACATTTATATTGCATTATTGCATTTTTGTCTTCACCTTTACTGATCAAGTAATTAATTCTAATAAGCTTTGCCTTTCCTAAAAATTAAAAAAGATGGTAAGGTGTGAGTGTGGGGGGGGGTGGACAATGATAATAGGTGATGAATGAGATGATGTTTCGTTGTGATTTGTGGATGGTATGAGAAGCCTACTGTGCCACAAGCACATGGAGAAAACATTCATGCTTTATGCAGGATGCTTCAAGTCTCTATACCACCAATGCTACTCATCATTGTGTAATTGGCTAAAGGTTTTAATTTCTTCAGCCTTTTATTTTTTTCATTCTGTATTTTTACTGTTCACTCTTGTTCATAATTCCAATTGACTATATATGTTGGTTTTTTATAATGTCTATATGCCCTTGACAAGGGGTGACAAATTGCACCAAAACACTGTGGTATTTTTAATTGGAATGTTACATAGTAAATATCAATAACCACCCACAACTGTGGAATATTAACCTCACAAGACCTTACGATTGAAACATATTTCCTTAATAAGACTATACGTAGGGGATAGTGTCTAGAGTATCTGCAAATCTTCAACAATTTTGTCTAGTCTGATTCTTTTGCTCACAGTTTTCTAGCCAATGTAGTAATGTTAACTATTTCAATAATGCTTTCCTTCTTATCCAGGTGATTTTTGTAACTGCCCAACTTCATGTGAAGGAAATGAATAATTTCTTTCACATTAAGATTTCCTTTGCGATTCCTAAGAAATTTAATTTAGTTTTCCTTTCTAAGACTAGACAGGTAAGGAAACTGCTGACATTATGTCTTTTGATATTCATGTTTTTCTTTAGAGATGATTCCTTTCCATGATTGTTTCTGCTGGTATTCCTGTAACGTTACAGTGCCAGTATCCCATTCTTCCTTTCTTTAAGTAAGTTCAGTTATAAGTTCTTGGTAGGGGAGTGCCTTTCCAAGATGAGAAGATTTCATGTTTATAAATCACTCAAATTGAAGGCTGTTGATAAACAGAGGGAGGTCTTTATCCTGGTAGTCACTTGGCCTGACAACTACAGTAACTAGAAAATGATGTGCAACATACCAGGATGTGTTGCTCTTTGCTTGAGAACCACTTTTCTTTTTGTATTTTGTCTGTTTTTTTCAAGAACAATCAAATAATCAAAAAGAAATCAAACTCTTTCCTCTTCATTTCAATCAAATAAAATCGAACACTTACTTTTCCACCAACACAAGAATTTAAAAAAAATAACCACTTTATTCTTCAAATATCATAGTTTGAGTTTAGACTTAGCTTAATCAAATGTTAATCCAGTAAATAGATTTGGACTGTATCTACTGTTTTAATATTCAAAGCATAAGCAAGTTATAATAGCAAAGATGTTGTGAAGGTGCATCTAGGAATTATGTGTGGTCCATTTGATTTCAGAAAAAATGTTATAAAATGAATTGATTAGAACTAATATTGTTAAAATAGTCTGTATTATAAATTTTACTTTGACTAACCATTTTAATTTATAAATACATTTTAAAACTAGTGGTGCTACACAAGGGAGCCCAAAGAAAACCAGGGGCTGAGACTAGAGAGCTCTCATTTGAACAAAAACTTCCCTCTTCCTCCAATTCTTAAACAATTCACTTCTTCATGCATCAGCAATAACTAATAGCCTTAAATTTGGATTAGAGATAAATATGTTTTTTATTTCTTTTGAATCAATAAAAAATTCAAGGTCTCAATTAAGTTGGGGTCAGGGGCAAGTTGCCCCACCTGCTCCAACTTCTGGTAGCCTTTGGTCCTACAACAGCACATACTTTCTTGCATTATTTCTAAATTTGTAATTTTTGAAAATTCAGATAGTTCAAAGAAAATGAGAGCCATGTCTTTCTATTAAGCATCCTTTCTTCTATCTGTGGAAAAAAAATTAAAGATAAAATTTGAAACATTTTTTGATAAAATAATATTTTTAGAAATTGCATAAATTTCAAGCGCAAATTATGCTAAAAGCACTCTTTTTTTCAAAAAACTGTTCATTACCTTTTTTAAAGAGCTTTTTTTGTGTAACAGACTTTGTCTAAGGCAAAAATATCTTAAACTTTGTGGTATTGAAATGTTAACTTTTTTGCTATCTTCAAAAATGCAGAAAGATCACCGAAAATGGAACTAGCACCCTATTTTTACCATCTCTTATTACATTTGAGGAGAAAATTTAAAGATAACACTTGGAGTGGTTTTTGAGGAAAATATTATTAATTGTTTTTAGAAATTGCAAAATTACATGAAAACTTTCCATATTTTTGAAAAATCGAACATGAGTTGATTTGAAGATCTGTCTTTAAGGAGCATATTTCATTTTGGAAAAAATCTCTGCCTTCAATATTATAGCTGTAGGAAGATGCCCCCCCAAAAAATTGCACTTTTGCAATTTTCAGAACATCTGGGATTTCAATGAACTTGAGATCTGCACCATTCTCTTAAGAATTTTTATCCAAGCTCAAAGTTTAATCAAAAAATTTGGAGTCATTTTTGGGAAAATTTTTGAAAATGTTTACGAGGTTTCATGTAAAATACTCTCAAAACTCAAAATACCTGGTTGAAACACCCAAACCTCGAGTTCTTGCATATCCATTGAGAAATATCAATTTTGGAGAAAATCGGTTAAACGGTTTGGACACTAGTGTTTGACCACAGGTGGACAGACACTCAATGGATTTTCAGCAGTCAATAGATTTCTCTGTATCAAAGACCTACAAAACATGGATTCTAGCTATACTACGTGTTAGAGGAAGGATTTATCCACTTTTTCATTTCCAGTACCCGGCAATTAAGAGTTTTTCGGTCTAAAATTTGCCGTTTTTCAGCAGTTACAATCACGATTACATAACTTTCTCTTTTTACTGAGTACCTTCGTAAGGGTGAGAAAGTAAAATGAATTCACTCTTCTCAGTCAAGTACACAAGAAGCAAAAGTCTTCCTTTGAAAACACTTTATAGATATTTAATCTAAATTCAATATTTATTTGTATTAGATCTTTTTTACTTGACTCTTCATTCAACCGTAATTAATTTCTTGTTTAAAAAACTTGTTGGGATTTCATGAACCTAAACCTGTAGAATCTATATTAAATTTTCTTTAACTACATTAAAATTCTAATTATAGATTTTCAACTATTTATATATTTCAAAAAACAAATCCACTTTTCATTTTAAGCCTTGCAATTTTGATAAGAATTCTTAAAATTTGGGGACACTTTATGTGAAGTCTCTGGAATATTTTCATAATTTTCTCAAAAATCAATTTCTCCAATGTTTTTCTAAGAAATTTTTTGTAAGAATAGAGTGAAATATGCTTATGAGTATAGGTTCAATTTTCCCTGTACATTCTGAATTTTTGAAAATTACAAAAGTTTGATTTTTTCAGAGTCTTCATACAGCTACAACATTAAAGATAGATTTTTTTCAAATGAAATTTTGTTCTCCACAATTGGTATGTTCTTTGTTTTAAAAGTAATAATATTTTTTGTGGAATTTTCAGTGAAACATGAGCAACATTAAAAGCAAGATTTTCTCAAAAATGGGTCCAAATTTTTCTTTAAACCTTTTCTACAGACAATTCTAAATGCAGTGAATAACATGATATAAATGTAATTTTGATGTATTTATTTACAATTACAATATGTACACAAATTACACAATTACAATTTTTTTGAAATATCCCTGACATGGTTAATATTTACAATAGCATTTTTTCCCCTGAAAACTCAAAAATTTTCTGTGAAAATTAGCTGAAAATTGCACATTTTCAGAAATGCTCAAATATCATTTTCTTGAAAACGGCTTCAATTTTTTTCTTTAAATTTTCCTGTACAAATTTACACAAATGTAATTTTTTTAAATATCTCTCCCACATTGTTAATATTTGCAATAGAGGCATTTCTTATAGATTATCACATTTTATAGTATAATTGTTTCAATTAATTTCTTAAAAAACTCAGCCAAAAACTCGAAATATTTGGGTGAAAATGAGCTTCAAATTGTGCTTTCCCGGAAATGCTCAAATGACAAATTTCTTAAAAATAGCTCCAAATATTTCAATGAAAATTTGCATTTAGGACCAGGTTTTACCTTTTATCTTTTACTGTCACATTTGCATTCAATTGCTATGGATCAAAAAAATTGAGAAACGGGGGGAAAAAAAGTGTTTTAGGCACCAAAAAATTGTAGTTGAGAAGAGGGTGGGGGAAAACCAAAAAGATATGAGAGTAACAAGGTAAGCAAACTAACAAGTACAAGAAAATCTGTGACACTCTATAGCACCATTAGTTTTTCTTATTTATTCTTAAATTCAGTCCAAAATGCATAAATATTCAATAACCTTCTAATAATATGCAACAACATAAAAAATAAAATTTGTTAAGAAAACTCCAAATTTTAATAATTTTTCAAGTAGAATTTTAATCATTTTCCAAGTAACAACAAGCACAAAAATTATGCTTTTGCATTTAAATTCAGGCTCTAATTATGTTTCCTATAAGTGTGGGTTATCTACTAGTCAAGGGATTGGTAGAGCAGTTCAAAGCATTTAGGTAGAATATATGTTGCAACTTCTACACACTCTAGAATATTAGAACAGTTGTTGAAATTGATTTCTTTTTTTGCAAGTAGCTCTATTATTTCTGCTATAAATTTTCCCTTTTAAATTCCACTAACAATTAAAAGTACATGACAGTATTCAAAGAATACAGCAAGTGACTGATGTGAAACAAAAGAGGGTTTTTTTTCCCACGTGTATCAACTCTTCAATAATGTATTTTGAATTTGAATTTTGAATCTATTGAATTTTGAATTTTGAGTGTTGAGTCTTGAATTAATTGATTTTGCAACTATACTAGTAATGATCAACAGTTAATTTTGGAAAGCTAGCAATTGTAGCATAATTTATCTTGATATAACATACAGATCTTCTTGAACAAGACGTAAATTCTTTGATGAACAAAAAGACAAACAGTAATGGAATTCAGGGTGGTTTGTGGGCTTGAGTACATAATTACCTCCACCTCCCTTCCAATGATGGAAAAACTAAGAAAAGTTTACTATAAATTTTTAATTTAATTAAAATTAATATTACTATGGGTTTATATAATTTTAATGTAAACTTAAAATTTATTTTAATTTTCTCCTTATTAAATTTGTTTTTTCTAATGTAGCAAAACATATTTTAAAATATGCACTGTAACAAAAAATGAAAATGCCCCTTGATGCCAAATTCAGTAAAATCTGTCTAAACTAGAGTAGATTGGGTCACAAAAAATTTCTGGTTTGAACAGATTTCCGTTTTATACAAGGTAGTCCATTTTACGACAGTTGTGATATTAATATTTCAGCCCTGAAAGTAGTAAATTACATGACTTTATTATAATTATCAAAATACATTAACATATAACATATTTATGGAAGAAATCACCAATAAATGAATATTAAACACTCTTTACAGACAACTTCTGAGTTGAAAAATACACACTTACTTATTCAAACTGCTTGCTGACTCTTTCAATGCACAAAGTGTCTCTTTTTGTTGCGTTTACATCTTGACGCAACGCGTCTCCAAGAGAGAGCTTGAGAGCTTTGCACTGAGGAGTAATCCTCCATTAATGTGCTTTACTTTTAATATTTGTCAAGTCTCGTCACGTCGCAGTCAGTCAGTGCCTTTTATCCCTTCGGCCAGGGGCTTGACGCCGTTAGATCCCGGGGTTCCTGGCCGGTCACCCAACCATGAACCCGCAAGTCTCGAATGCGCTTAACCTTCGTGACTTCACGGAGCATAGTAAGCGCATTCGGCTAGCGCCGCCGGCGCTAGACAGAGAGGCGTTTAGAGAGAGGGAGCCCCTACGGCCTATGTCTTGAGAGACAAGCGAATCAAATTCTATGCTGACTGCTGAAGCTCCTCTCCTTCATTGTCTGGCTGCCACAACTAAATCATGTGTCACAGGGATAGAGAAAGCTTGCAGATGCATTCATTTCATTAAGAACATCTTGCTTCTCTCTGCCAGCATTAAATTCACAGGAATTACGTTTTATACAATTTTTATCCGCAGGACATGAAAAACTGTTCCATTTCCACGTTGAAGAGGTTCTATTAAATGCTAAAATGCATTTAACTTCATGGGCCGGAGAAATTTTCTGGTTAAGGCAGGTTTCTGGCTTATACAGGTTCCAGTTTAGACAGACTTTACTGTATTAGTTTCTATGAATTAGAGACACGATGGCACTCTATCTGCATCATTCAGTAACCTTGTCTGTGGATGCAGTGACCTTTAAGTCATCATATAGCAGTGCTCAGCAGCAAGCATTTCTTAAATTGTCATAAAGTCCAACATGCACTGTTATTAAAAATTAATTTGAACAATTTTTTGGAAATAACTGAATCTGTGAATAAAACAGTCAAAGAGTATTTTGTCATCACAGTATCACCTACTGCTGTCTTAATATACTCAGAGCAAGAAAATCTATTTTTGAAAGAGACACCTTCAATTTTTACTTTCTTGCTACTGATTATGCAGTATAGAGTGAGTATTGTAATGCTGCAGGGAAAAAAGGCGAATTTTCTTCAGAAAAGCTCTTATTGTCAGGTCCTGGTAGAAAAAGCTTCTCCCCCCTTCAGCTTAAATATAGTAAATTACTTCCTAAAACACATTGTGAAGTCAGAATCCCTGTTTTGTGAGTCCTTGATACTGAAAAATCGATTGACAGCAAAACATCTGTTTGTGTCTGACTGTCGGTCTGTGGTAGCGCCTAAACCAGTGAACTCTATACTAACTTAGTAAACAGATCACTGGCCTAAACCAATCAGCCAATTTTCTCCAAAATTGATCACCCAATTGATCTGACTGATGTTACGGTCCCATGAATTTGACATCTGTATTTTAATTTTGGGGATACTTTGCATGAAGCCCGTGAGTGTAAAGGACACTCTCTTAAGAGAATGGTCTTACTTTTGTTGAAATCTACGATTTTTCAAAAATTGCAAAAGTTCAATTTTTTTAGGCATCGTCTTACAACTAAAATATTGAAAATAGAGATTTTTTCCTTGATGAAATCTGTTCTTTAAATACAGATTTTGAAATAAGGCTATTTACAATTTTTTGAAAATTTTAGTAGTTTTCATGTAATTTTGCATGAAATTCAGGCAATTTTTAATTCTTTTAAACAATTTTTTTCTGGCACAAATTTTTTGATTAAATTTTGATTTGGTAAATTTTGATTGATTAAATTTTGATGACTCAAGCTCCACCACCATGTACAAGGTTGAGCACTTCCTAGGTGGACTTACTATTATTAAAAATATATTTTATAAATTATTTAATATAAGTTTATTGTGTATTACATAATAGTATTTAATTCCTTTATTATTATAGTATTAAGCAAGTCTTTACTTTTATCTCACTTCATTGCAATTGTAATTTGTGAATTGAGTCATTATATTGGTCATCGTCATCATTCTCATCATCATCATCACGAACAGCAGGAAAGGAAGGTCTGGTGCCTGTTCTTGTTAAAAGACAGTAGATCAGGTGATTATTCCTCCAGATGTTCCTGAGTAATCCATCTTTTGTTGGGTCTTCCTGTATTTCTTCGCCCTACGAGTTTATACTGTAAAACTGCTTTACGGAATCTTTCTGCTTGCATTCTTTTACATGTGAAAGCCATCTCCTCTGGTTCTCTTTAATGTCACCCACTATATTTTTTGTTTTGAGTTTCTTTCTGATTTCAGTGTTTCTTTGTCGATCTAAACAGTAATTTCTACCAGATGCCGGAAAAATCTCATTTGTGTGGCTTCTAATCTCTGACAGTCTCTTAGGGTTCATATATCTGATTCATACATTAACATTGGCTTAGATGTTGTGTTTTCTTAGTTTTGTCTCAGCTGTCATATCTCTTCGAAAGTTTCTCTTGATTACTCCATTTACCTCCATTATGTTTCTGAATTTTTCTTTCTTGATCTTCTGAATTTTGTCCAATGATGTTTCCTAGATACATACATTTTGCTACTTGTTCTATTATTTTTCCATCTATAACAATTTTAACCCTTCTCATTTCTTTGCCCTGGAATGCCATAGCTTTAGTCTTACTTGTCGAGATTTTCATGTCCTATGTTCGGGTTATTTTATGAAGTTCATTTGCTGCCCTCTGTAAGTCATCATCTGATTCCATTGTTAGGTTCATATCGTCTGCATAGAGAATCATTTGGACCATTTAACTTTTGTTTAAATTTAAGCTGGTTTCCACATTTTGATCATGTGGTTGGCACATATGTTAAACAGGCATGGTGATAACCCTCGCCCGTCTCAGTCCTCTGATTGTTCTAAAAGTCTCTGTATTGCTTCCATCATTCATTCTTACCTTAATCTGAGAGTCTCTAAACAGACTTTGGATTCCTTTTTTTAATGCCTATGAAACCATTTCTCTAGGGACCAGTGATATCCCTTTCTAGCATTATCACAAATTTCTTCCAGTCTTCTCTTTTAATGCTCCATGTTATTGTTCTTGTCAGAGCTCTATATCTTTTATATTCGGTATAGTCTTTTGTAATATGTGTTTGAAGAAAGTTTTTGATGTTTTCTTTCTTTCAATATATAGCAAATTACTTTCTCTAACAGGTAATATAACCAGAATCCAGTGGGGTCCTTGATACCAAAAAACCAATAGACTGCAAAACATCTGCCTGTCAACACTAGCTTCTAAACTGTTCAGCCAATTTTCTCCAAAATTGATATTTCCCAATCGATCTACATGAGCTCCAGGCTTTAGGAGTTTCAACCGGATATTTTAATTTTTGAGGGTACTTTACATGAAGCCTCAAAAGCATTTTCAAGACGTCTGTCCACTTGTCTATCTGTGTGATGTTTGAGAATAACACTATAAAAAAAAAGTTACAGAGCTTCAATTACGTGTATGATTTTTTTCAAACTGAATACTTCCCAGTTGATTTGCCCTTTATCAAATCTCTGCGGTTTTGAATATCATTGTTTAATATTAGGGGGAACTTTCCATGAAGACCTTGGAACAGTTTCAAAATTTTCTCAAAAATGGCTTCAAATGTTTTTCTTTAAATTATTTGTAAGAATAGAAAAATTCACTTAAAGATGGCATAAGTCTGTTTCTCACTGTTAAAACTGAAATGTTGATAATTGCAAAAGTTTCTAATATTTTTGGCACCTTCCTACAACTTTAAAATTGAAGATTGTAGTACTACAGTATTGTGTACAGTTTTTTTTGAAAAAAACAAGTAGTTTTTGCATTTTTTGAGCTTCAAATTAATGCATGTTAAAAAATCTCAAAAACTGCTTAATATTTTTCTTCATTTTTTGGTCCACAGATAGACGAAGGGATGTTTAAAAGAATTGCAAGGGTCTCATTTTCGTTGACCTCTAAATTTTCGAAAACGGCAAAATAAAAAATTATGCAAGAAAGTATGTGCTGTTGTAGCACCACTAGTTTTAATGAGAAGTTCCAACATATTCCTCAGTTTATTTATTTTTTATAATTATAAATTTTAAATTATCAAAGAACTGAGAAATAATACACGGATTGTGGATATCAATAAAAACCAGGCAATGCTGGGCACTTCAGCAAGTAGGATGATAAACAAAAAATGAGACATCCCTCAACAAAAATACCTCAAATGCCTTTCTGGTTAAATTCACCCTATATACAAATTTTCAAATACATTTTTCTAAAAACCATGGTTTTTTGAGTTTGCCCTTCATTTCCACAATGTCTCATTTATGTATCATGTTTTTATAAACATGATTTTTTAAAATTATTTGTTTGTTTCTTTGTTTATGCATGCATTACTTGGATTCATTGGTTATTGCTAGGGATCGGATTTTCATGCAGAATAAAATACGGCACAAATTATGTCAAAATACAGCACATATTATGCAGCAACAGTTTAACAAATATAAAAAAGTTTACCCTTAAAATAGTGAAATTATGAAAAAAACATTAGTACCTAATGAACTGAAATACCTACTAAAATAAATAAAAATTATGTGAATTTCGTTTTGGGCTGGCAAACAAACAGATTGCAACTAATCGCGTGCTCAAGACAAAATAAGAAAGAGAAGTGATAGAGAGTAGTAGATAAATGATTCTACAAAACTGATGTTCAAAGAATATGATTTGAGTGAGCTTCTCTTTCATTTAAGCAGGAACCAGGACTGTGATTAAAGGCATTATTTGTTTGTGCTATTGTTTCTCATTTCTGTGAATCATTCCTTTGCAATGCAGGGTATACTAGCATAGACTAAAGAGGTAATCTTTACTCTACGATACTAGTATTTAAGGGGATAAAAGAAAAATAAGTTAAGAGAAGTCATAATCTGAATAACTTAATATTCACTATTACAACATTTCCACCAATAGAAAATGAGGGAAATATTGAATCCTTGAAATTTGTAATTTCATGTATTTATTATAAAACATGCATAATCTAGCATAACCCTGAAATACTCAATTTTATGCGTTATAGCTCAAATATACAAAATGAAACTGAAATAAGCATCTCGACATAAGCATCCTATTCAGAAAGAAAACCAAACCTTGGACTTATATGGCTAAGCAGAAGAAATATGCAATTGCATAAAAATCCGACCCTAGTTATTGCATACAACAAATCAAAGTATTTCCAATGCATATTACACCAGAGCAAGCATTAGTATATTTTTTCTTTCTTCTTTGTTTAATTTCATGACAAAATAATATTATTCCTCTTTCATATTAAATAACACTTGATATCTATGCTAATAATGATATCTTGCCCTCTTTTAGTGAAAAAAATAGAAATATGTTTATTTAATTTCTGTTATACATTTTTTGAACAGGTAAATAAATCTGATGTTCTGCCAAAACAATTATGCATTAATTGCATAAACAAACTACAAATCATAAGTGATTTTGCAGAAAATTGCTTAAAAGCTGAAGAACAACTCAAGAGAAACATGGAACCAAAGATTTTGAAGTGAGTTTAAGAAATTTATATCAAAAAGCAATTATGAAAAAAATGGAAATAATAACCAAGATCTCTCACTCTCTCTCCTCCTCCTCTCTCTCCTTCTCTTTGTGCCTCTCCTCTTCCTCTCTTCTCTCCACTTCTCTCCTTCTCCCTCCTCTGTTTCTCCTCTTATTTTCTCTCTCCCCCTCTCTCGTGTCACATTCTCTCTCTCTTCTGCCTTATTCTCTCTCTCTCTATTTATCTATCTCTCTGTCTCCCTTCCCCTCGCTGAATTCCTATATCTCATTATCTCACATTTTCTGAGCAGAGATACGGATATTGTCTTTCCTTACACTAATTTTTATTTTCTTGCCTTGTACTTTCTCTTTACTATGCAAGTACGTAAAGAGAAAGTAGTGTATTGCTGCAGCAGATATCAGCAATTTTTTGACAAAAAAAAATGCATTGTGAGGCCCTAGTAACGAAAAAGTAGATAAATTTAGTACTTGCTATAGGCACTAAATTACCTCTTAACACGTCAGTGTGAACAAAGCACTGTTTGAATGCTAGCAATACAAGGACCATTTTTTAATGTGCTTTCCATGAGTAGAGTGAAGTATCCATACAAATATGGTGCAAGTTCAGTTAGTTGTGATTAAAACCTGTGACCTTTCGATAACTGCAAATTCCAATTTCCTGCACTTCTTTTGTTCAAGAGAGTCTTCAATATTTTTTAAAATAATTTATTAATACTAGTTCGACTTACTTTGTCTTTCAATGGTTTTCATATACACGTAATTGTTTTCAATACAATATAGTATAATTGTATTCAATACAATAGGCCTATACATATGGAAATTATATTTTTTTTTTTTTTCGTTGTACAATTACACATGAACATTTCAGAGGTTAGCCCTTTTAGGGAACTCTACATACAATAATTTTTCAATTTTCTAAATACATTTAACAATTTTAATTGATACATGTTTGTAATTTGAATAATAATGTGCGAAGGTCACTCCATAAATTTTGAGAATGAGCAACAATGAAACTCAGCAACAATGTTACTCAGCAACAATGAAACTATTTCCATTATGCGGCGGCGATGGTGTAACGGTTAGCGTATGGGACTATTATACCCAAGTTTGCGGGTTCGAGCCCGATCGAAGCCGTGGATTTTTAAGGGCGAAAAAATCCTTCGTACGCCTTCCTTCGGAGGGGAAGTGAAGCTGGCTGTCCCATGTTAGTAGATTTACTGCATGTAAAAGATCCTCAAGCCTAAATGACGCCTCTGAGCTAAATTCAAATCGCCTGTTTCGTCGCCCAAGAAATACCTTCTTTCTCCCATGGTTGGTGAAAGGAGCGTAGCGGAATTTGCGTGGTCAGGCGGAAGAGCAGGCCTCATGGCCTGAGCCTCGCCACGTAAAATAAGGCAAATTCAATTCAATTCAATTGTTAGGTGAAACTTTTAGTAAGAATCTCGCGCAAGTTTGAACACGCTCGGGTAATTTATTAACTTAGTAGGGCTATTTGTGCTCTATTAGTTGTTCCTCTGTCAGTAACGATGGACATAAAGAGAGAGCATTTCAGAGCTATGATTTTGTATGACTTTAAGGTTGGCTTAGATAAGAAATCATGCCTCGAGAGATTACAGCGGCGTTTGGCAATAGTTGCCCTTCACAAGCCACTGTCTATCAATGGTTTGCCGAATTCAAGAGGGGAAGGGACTCTCTGAAGACCGTTCTGGCAGGCCCAACGCAGCAACAACGGATGAAAATGGGCTGAAAGTGGAACATTTCCTAAGGGAAGACCCTCGTTGTACATATGCTCAGATTCAGGAAGCTTTAAATATTGGATCAGCGGCAGTGAGACAGATCCTGAAAGAAAAGCTTCACGTTAGGAAGCTGTGCTGTCGCTGGATTCCTCACAATCTGTCAAATGAACAAAAAAGGGCGCGAGTGGATTGGTGTCGTGAGACCCTGGATAAGTTCAATGGAGGAAGATCAAAAAACATTTTTAACATCGTGACGGGTGATGAAAGCTGGATTCATCAATTTGATCCAGAAATGAAACGGCAGTCATCAGTGTGGGTCTTCCCAGATGAAAATCCTCCAACGAAAGTGAGAAAACCCAGAAGCGTTGGCAAAATGATGATTTGTTCTTTCTTCTCTGCCAATGGCCATATTGTGACAGTGCCACTCGAGGAACGAAAGACAGTCACTGCAAGATGGTACACTACAATTTGCTTGCCCAGACTGTTTGAAGAGCTGAGAAAGAACCGTCCAAAATCAGGTTTGCGTGGAATCCTGCTCCACCATGACAACGCCTCATCCCAGAGCCACCCACAGCCATCCCATCCCACAGCCAACAGAATTTCTGACAGAATCAAGGGTTAACACACTGTCTCATCCACCCTACAGTCCAGACCTGGCCCCGTGTGACTTTTTTCTTTTTCATTATGTGAAAGAAAAAATTCGAGGTCATCGTTTCGAGTCAGCTCAGGCTGCAGTGACTGCATATGAAGATCAGATTCGCAGTATCTCTAAAGAAGTGTGGCGATCGTCATTTTATAATTGGTTTAATTGGATGAAACGTTGCATAGAGTGTGGTGGAGAGTACTTCGAGAAGATGTGAAGGTAAGAACTTGTTATCTCGATTTTAAATATAGTATTCTCAAAACTTTTGGAGTGACCCTCGTATACAGTTTGAAATTATTATCAGCAAATTATGGAGGATGTAACAAGTCTCGCATGACGAGTTTGAATTCTTGGTTGTGGGTAGGCTGATTTTCCGAGTGAAAATGTCTTAGTTGCAGGACATAGGGGTAAGTTAATACAGAATTTTGATGCTAATTAAGTTACCCAAATTTTAAATGGTACAACAGAAAGTTTTGGAGTATCTGTTCAGTACTAATGAACCAGGGAGCTTTTAACATCCACCGGAGAAATTTATTTTTAATGACTTGCATTTTTTTGAAATTGGTTCTATTGAAGAAGTTCCCATTTCATTATATTAGAAAATTAAATTGAGAAATTTGATTTATTGATGCGAGAACGTATTGCAAACCGCCCTTATTTAATTTCTTGGAGGTTATGATTTGAGGTACGAGGTCGTATTATTTGGTGGTTGCAGTGATTTAACTTACGAAGGCAAATTACGAAG